>OY757916.1:83984391-84031891 GCA_963585895.1 Sepioteuthis lessoniana | reverse complement strand
TGTCTAAACATGTTGAGGTATCATCCCTATTTCAATACACAATGGACTCTTCCAATAAACAAATAACAGTTGACTGTAATCCACTTAGGATATAGCAAAGCTGTCGCAGTTTTGCCTACTGTCTGTGCCAATCCAGTAGATGGAGCACTCTTTGGCCGGTCGTGGTGCTTGCGGCGCGGATCTGGTCGAGTGTGTCATATCTCGGGATACGGTAGTCAGTCGATGATACCTGGTGCGCGTGCCCAGGGAGCTAGTATTCGCATCAAGCGGCCAAGATTGACTTATTCCTCGAGCTTCAGGGGACTATCTCTCCAGGTTTTAACCCTTCTCAGAGGGGCTAGACTTATCGCCTGGTGCCTGAGGCGCCTTTTTCTTGGGGAATGCCGACGGAGCCGAGACATTTTTAAGAATGTCAGGCGAGTCTGGGCTATGGCCCTACTCCCGTCCCCACCATAAAAAGGCCTTGTGCCGTACTCGTCCGTTTGGTGGAGTACATGACAAGTACTGTAAGTACAAAGCTTCTGTAATATATAACTTTTATTCTTCTCTCCAAGTGCGTATTTGTCTTGTTTAGTTCATGCCCTTTTCCGAGGACATAACAATACATGAATAAAATTCTACCTTAATTTTCATATATATATATATATATATATATATACATATATATATATATATATATACGTGTGTGTGTGAGTGTGTGTGTGTAACCCTAATCTAGCAAAAAAACAGACATTATTTTAACCTTTTGAAACAATTTTTTACCATCCAAATCCTCAATATACAATGGATAACTATGTATTGCTGAAAAGAATCCTTATTCCTTCCTTAATAGAAGTATCAAAATTAACAACTACCACTGTTACAGCAGGAACCCAACGGGTTCTTGCCCTGTCGGCTGGGGCTGTGGAATACACTGACTGCTTCTCTGCAGAGGGGTAAGACCCACCCTAACGAGTGTCCTGAATATAATACTAAACAATCTGATGGTGAGGTTGCAGCAGTGCTGGAGCTTTGGGGAATGCAAAGTACCCCTTCATTGCCATTGCTCCCAGATCCACTCTGGCCCGTAGTGGTAGCACCTGACAGAGCCCTATCTATGGGTTAAATAGAGCTAGCAGCATACTTATGCTAAACTGAATTGTTTGAGTAAACTGAATAGCTTGAAATAGAAATGTTTTTGACTATTAAACCGTACTTACATTTAAACTGCGTGCTTATGCTTAACTGAATTATTTGAAATAGAACTGTTTTTCGACATTAAAACTGTATTTACACTTAACTGAATTGTTACATATAACTGCTTGAATAGTTTGAAATGGAAATATTTTTGACAATTGAACTGTGTACTTATGCTAAACTGAATTGTTTTAAATAGAACAGATTATTTACATAAAAAATAGATTTGGCGTTAAATAACCTACAAAGGTTGATATGCCATAAAACCAAACCAAACCAAACCAAATAAACGGGTTCACAGGTAGTCTAGTATATACTGAATTTATGCATGCTACACCACTAGATCAAATGACATGAGGAACATTGCTCAAATATTTTAAGCAAAGACAAAACATTTCTGATCAGATTATAAAATATTCAAATTTTGAGCTTTTTAATTGGACTTCAAAACGAAAACCTTTGATACCAGTAAAAATCTAATGGCTATTTTATTCACCATACAGTTTTACGGGAAGAAGAAAGGATATTATTCTTGTTGTGTAGGTGGATGTTGAGGAAAAAGTTGTTTCTCTGTATTCAAGCAGCCTTAATATGTCTTATTAAGAAACTATTTAGGTACAGTCAACCATTCGTCATCTTTTTCAATGATCAATTTATTTTGCGAAGATTTTTCTTCTTCTGGTTCGTGGCAGCAGATTAACTTTAATACTCTGAAACGAAACGCCTCTGATGCGTGGTTGTTAAAACCTATTTTTTAAATGAGTAAAATCGGAATCTTATTAAAATGACAAGCTTCGTCTGACCAGAATTTTAGGCTTTTAGGAAAGCCATATTTTATCCCTAGAGTTTGATACTATATCTTTCTATCTGTCTTATACTCGTTCTATCTGTATTATACTCGTCTATATCGTCTACTCAAGAGTCATAGTAATTTGATGGGATGGCATGAGTGATAAAAATTTCCGAGTCACATGATCTTTACCTGTGTTTAGCTTTGAACTGCACGAGGCTGAATAAAAGTAGAAGATTGTATTGCGCCAAGTTTAGTGATAGAGAGTTGCATATTAATACCAAATACTGTTTATTATAATATATTGAATATGTATATGATTTGTAAATACATTTTGTTGATAACATTCTTAAACGAGCCTGAACTCTTTTATTTTGTGCACAGTTAAATGGTTTCAGCTATTGATATATAAAAGTCACAATTTAACATCAGTCATTTGTTTGAACACAATTTGTCCTTTTGACCCATAGATAGGACCTTATCAGGAGCTACTACTCCGGATCAGAGTGGACCTGGGAGCAATAGCAACGAAGGGGTACTCCACATTCCCCAAATGTAGCCTTGCCATCAAATGGTTTAATGTCATATCCAGGACACTCGAAGGTGGGGGTCTTACACCATTGCAGAGATGCAGTCAATTTCTTTGTTTAATGGCATATCAATCTTTTTGGTTATTTAATGCCAAAGCCATTGTCCCAGAAGAACAGTAGTGGTACAATTTGACCCATAGCTGGGAGGATAAGGCGGTTCAAACCTTTCCCAAGGGTATTTGCCCGAAAGTGAACGTAATAGTGCGACTGGAGTACGAACTCGCGTACTACGATTCCGTAGTCCATCGCTTTAATCATTACACCACGTGGACACCCCCGCAGAGATGCGGTCGGTGTATTCTACAGTCCTAACCGACTGGGTTGTTTGATGATTTGAATTCGAAATCCTGTTATTTATCTGTGGTCAATAATTGACCACTGAGATCAACAGGAAATATACAACTACTTAAAGCCAGTGTGATCAATTATTGATTGGTTTTGCTTGGTTTCTTGGTTTTAATGATATATCACCTGTGTGGGTTATTTAATGCTAAAGCTAACCTTATAGAATAGTAAGTAAGTAAAGTTAGCGACCGTAGTCGAGGGCGACCAGAAGGCTCCCTTTTCAATAGCTACTACACAGAGGCGTAGGGAAGGGCGCTACTCCTTTCCCAGGACTGCTCCACTTTACCCTTGATACGTACCTTATATTGCTGAGTGTTAAGCAAGGAGGTATCAAGTACCATTTTTAAAATCTTTGGTATGACGCGACCTGGAATTGAACACAGGTCTCCCGGACCATTGGCGAACACTCTACCCACTAGCCAGAGGGGATAACGAACTTCATGCCTTTTTCCCAAGGATAGGAGTTCGAATATTGCTCTCAAATATTCGAACTCATATCCCCGGGAAAAAGGCATGAACTTTGTTATCCCCTCTGGCTAGTGGGTAGACTGTTCGCCAATGGTCCGGGAGACCATTGTTCAGGCGACAACACCCCACAAGACACCAACTATACGGCCACTTGCTTCCTATCACGAAAACTATACAAGTTAGACGAACCAGACACGCAGGACATTGCTGGAGAAGCAAGGACGAACTCATCAGTGATGTACTCGTATGGAACCCCGCATATGGCCAAGCAAAAGCAGGACGACCAGCTCGAACATACATACAGCAGCTATGTGAGGATACGGGATGTAACCCTGAAGACCTGCCAAAAGCGATGAATGATAGGGAGAAGTGGCGAGAGAGGGTCGGGTATATCCGTGCTAGCGGCACGACATGATGATGATGATGATGATGAGTTCGAAAGTAAACGTAATAGCGTGACTGAAGTTAGAACTTGCTACTGTGATGTCGCCGCCGAGCATATTAGCAACAACACAATGGAGAATTTCCCTGATTAACTATTAAGGATTATCATTTTGTGTAGTCGTTATCGTCGTAGGAAATGGACACGGCGACACGAGTTCAAATCCTGGACGAGATTGATTGCATTTCACATAGCACTAATACCCTTGGGGAAGGTATGAATCCAATTATTCTCCCTCCAGCTATGGGTAAATAGTAGGACAGACTAGGATCTTCAGCCTTATTTAGGCAACTAGTCTAGGAGATGGAAAACTCTGAATTCAAACCTGTTAAACTCCGCTTAAAAAATGACCTTCTGTCATATCCTGCCCGAGCGGAGGGGTTGGTAAATAGTATCATTTGAAACATCATTGGAATTACGATCTTACACAACTTCTGTTTCTAGAAACAGCTATACATTGTTATTGTCTTTCTGAGATAGTTTCTATTACTATGTCTTCACTCTTTAGTTACCATTTAAAATGTCTATCTCACTCCTTTATTCTTTATTCCAGAGTTATTCGTCTTGGTGGCGAAGTAAGCATAACGGTTATCATCGAAGAAAACAGAATCGGCAACTGTGGAAAAAGTATGAATACATCTATTGTTCCACTCCATGCTAGCGATGGGAAAATAGTGGGACAGCCTGAGTGTTTTAGCTTTACTTTAGCAACCAGTCTAGGAGAAGGAAAACTCTCTATTCACACTAGCTTTACTCTGCCTAAAAATTGATTTTGTGACATATCCTGTCCGAGCCGAGGTGATTATATGAATAAATTAATAACTGTAAATAAATGCTAATTAAGAGCTTCAGAGAAAATTTCTCGTAACCTCATCAACTTCGGTAGACCACTTTTTACACAAGAATCTGTTAAATAGTGGATTATTAAATAGAAGAAATTGTAGAGACTTTAAAACAAAATCTATTACAAAAAACCGTATCTGTAGAACAATGTTTAGCAAGCTAATCAAGCAATCCATAGCTATTTTAGTGAGCTTCGTCCTTGCTGAGTTTCTCACTAAGTTAAGCTAAGTAAAAAAACTAGTGTAAGTTCTGTGTACAGATGTAATCAGCCGGTTAACCTAGCAAAACATAACAACGCAAGAAAATTCAGTTTCTCACAAGGTTACACCGTATTAAATGTAATATATTACTTACAACATCCCATTTATTCATTTATATTGCATGATAAGCCAAAGGAAAATTTTGGGCAGACAGCATGATTACTTATTTTAACGAATTTGAATACGACTTTGTTATGTTAAACACCTCGAAAAATAATCTGTGTTTTTCTTATATATATATATATATATATATATATATATATATATATATATATATATATATTGTAATTTCCTTGAATAATTGCACAATTTATCTTGTTTTATTGTATTGTATTTATTTAGAGGGCTAATGAAATGTGAAATAATAATTTTTTAGTCTAATAAATTTCAAAGAATTTGAACATTCAATATCGTATTCATTTAAAAAAAATTCTCTGACGATGAAGTTTTTAGTTTGAAATTAATTAGACTCAAAAAATTATTATTTCACATTCCAATATCCCTCTAAATTAATACAATACAATATATATATATTATCATCATCATCATGTCGCGCCGCCCGTGCGGATATCCCTGACCCTCTCTCGCCATTTCTCCCTATCATTCATCGCCTCCGGCAGGTCTTCAAGGTTACATCCTGTGTCCTCACATAGTTGCTGTATGTAAGTTCGTGCTGGTCGTCCTACTTTTGCACATCCATAAGTGGGGGTCCACAGGAGTACATCGCTTATGAGCTCGTCCTTGCTTCTCCCGCAGTGTCCCGCGTGTCTGGTTCGTCTAACTTGTATAGTTTTCGTGATGGGGGGCAAGTGTCCGTATAGTTGAAGTCTCGTGGGGTGTTGTCGCCAGGACTTGTTTAATACTGCTCTTAACATTCTTGTGTAATTTCCGTCTAGTTTCCTCTCCAGCCGCTTCGTTAGCGTCCATGTGGTGCATCCATATAGTAGTATCGACACAACCGCTGCCTGGAAGAAACTGCGTTTCATTTTATCCGTTAGGTCCGACTTCCATATGATCGAGAGCCTATCGATAGCTGTCCATGCCTTCGTCAGTCGTGTGTCGATGTCTTTTTCGGTTGATGAGACGCTACTTCCTAGGTAGGTGAATTTGTCTACTAGTTTCAGAGAGGCTCCGTCTAGTGTGGCAATGTTGCCCGTTTGGTTGTAACACATATATTCAGTTTTGTTTGCATTGACATGGAGGCCAATGCCTGCTGCGGCTCGTTCCAGACTATGCAGTAGTGTCTCTGCTTGATTAGGCGTATTCGCTAGTAACGCCAAGTCATCAGCGTAGTCGGCGTCCGTGATTGTTTTTGCGGGGTACCTTTTGCTTCTTCTCTTAGTCAGCTCGAAGCCATTTTCTCTGATTTTGTCGATCGAAATATATATATATATATATATAGAGAGAGAGAGAGAGAGATAGAGAGAGAGTATTATTCGGTCCAGTTAAACCAGAGTTGGGAGTAATTCCTTCAGGACAAGAAAATCATTCAGGAGCTGAACATTAAAATTTTCCTGGTGGAGAGCTCAATGTATTTTTTTTTTTACAGAGCAGCATTTCTTTAAGTAAAAAAACAAAGACCGGTTAATTTAGGATTATAAATTTATTTCCATCCTGTTTTTCAGTTTCTGGTGTAAACCAAAAACATGAAGAAAAATATAACAGGACTTCTTCACATCCAATGGATAAATAAAACAGAATAGTCACGTGGGGTGGAGGGGGGTGGGAAGAGATTAAGGAGTTACCTCCTCGTTTTATTGAATTTCCGTTTTTTTATTTAACTATTTATTTTATTTTCAAATTTCTTCCGTCAGTTATAATTACGGTAATTTAACTTTTTTATTTATTTGTTTAATTTATTTTCTTTTCATGTTAAGTTCAATAATTAACTTTTAAGAGAAATATTAATGCTTATATTAATTTCGATACCATTTATTTAGCTACCTATTTTTTCCTAGTGTGTATATTGGATACTTTTTTTTCCGGTTTCACTATTTATTTCTATGTTTTTAAAAATTTTTAGTCTATAGTTTAAATTTAGTCTTATGTCTACATCTAGCTATTAATTCGCTTCTCTTATTTAATAACTTATCAGGCCATTTATGTATTAAAATATGTATTTTCTCTTCTAAGCACAAATTGCATCTGCCGTCAAAACTATTTGGAGTATTTGATTTTTTCAAAATAGACCATTCTATCTCAGGGGTTAACCCTTTGTTTTTTAAACACCAGAATTGTTTCTATAGTGCCGTTTGGTGTTTTAAGTGATCGTGAGAGAAGGTAAATTTATGGTTTGAATACCTCTCCTTCCATTTAGTGGATGTTAACCCGATATAAGTTTTCTTATCTGTAATATTCTCTTTAGGGTAAATTATAGCTTGATATATTACATTATTTAAATTACATAGTCCATTT
The DNA here is from genome assembly GCA_963585895.1 of Sepioteuthis lessoniana. Classification (NCBI taxonomy): domain Eukaryota; kingdom Metazoa; phylum Mollusca; class Cephalopoda; order Myopsida; family Loliginidae; genus Sepioteuthis; species Sepioteuthis lessoniana. The sequence goes on along the minus strand of OY757916.1, from coordinate 84,024,562 downwards.
ATAGGACAATTGTCTCGGGATTTACAATTACATTCTTTTTTTTATACCGTTATCATTCATCACCAAGTCGTACTGACAGTGGGGTGTCCCTTGACTCTTTCTTACCATCCATCTCTTACGGCCTTTGATTCTGGCGGGTTTTCTAGACTGCATTCAGTGTCCGTATAAAGTCGATGTAAGTCGATTCTTCTTGGAAGGGCACCCCAGATGTACACATATGTAGAAGTCTATGAAAGAACGTCTCGAATGAGTTCGTTCTTATTTCCTCAACTGTGCCAAACATGTCTTGGTCCTCTTACTGTGAGATTGGAGGTAAGTGGACGTGCAGCTACTGTTTTGTAAAGAGGTGCTTCCAGGATTTGTTCAAGATAACACGAAACAGTTTTGTGTACTTATCATCAATCTTTTTCTCCATGCGTTTTGTTAGAGTCCAAGCGGGGCAATCACACAGTAGTATTGACACGGCTACAACTTGAAAGAATTACCGTTTTATTTCATCTGAGAAATCAGATTACCATAAGGTCGACAAACTTCAGTTCACGTCTTTCCTATGCGTATGTTGAAATCACTCTCAGTAGATAAAATATTTCTGCCGAGGTATGTGAAATGATCTACTAGTCTAAAAGGTTTGACCAAAAAAGTAGACATGGCCCCTTCTTGTTTACAACACTTGAACCGAGTTTTATCTGAGTTCGCGTAAAGGTCAATGCCTCTTGCTGCCTGCTCCAGGTTATGCAACTAGGATTCGGCTTAGGCTGGTGTATTTGCTAGAAGTGCAGGATCATATGCACAGTGTGTGCAGTTTTCATAGTTTGTGAAGGATATTGTCTTTTTTTTTCTTTAACATAAAAACAATTTTTATTGAATCTATTGACGTTCGTTGTACGTCATATAGGCAGATTATAAATAGATATGGTGCCAAAGTATCTCCTTGCAAGACTCGAGCAATAATATAAAAAAAAGTCGGTGTCACCATCTGGTGAGTGAACTATTGCTTTCTTATTTTTGTAAAGCATCATTTTAGCAATAACAGTTTTGTGGGGGTAAACCATATGCTAGTAGAATTTGATCCATTTTTCTTCTATGTATGGAACCAAATGTCTTGGAGAAATCTGCGAACCCTAACGTTGCCTCAAGATGTGCGTCCTCTTTTGTTGATTACTTTTTCCTATGAATTTTCCCGAATTCACGTAGGTCATAAATGAGAATGAAAGCATGGTAAATCTTAGCTACTAAAAGTTATATATATATATATATATATATATATACGAGGATCATTAAATAAGTCTCCATATTTTTTCGTAAGGACACTTTTATTGATAGTACACACATGAAACTCTAATCCCCTTCGAAGTAATGCACTTGTTCTACCGTTCCAATGACTTCTGGAAGGCCCCATGGAAGTCCTCTTGTGTTGGCGTGTCAATGACCTTCGTCACAGCTTCTTTCATCTCCTCAATTGTCTCATAGCGACAGCCTCTGAGCTTAGGGAATAAGCAAAAGTCACAGGAAGCAAGGTCTGGACTATAGGGAGGGTGAGGAACTGTCTTGATGCCCATCTTGGTCAAATAGTCAGCGACAAGGATGGAGTTGTGGCATTGTCGTGGTGGAAATGCCACTGAGCCGATTTAAAGAGTGCTGGTCTCTTCCGACGGAATGTCTTCCTGAACGCCCTTAAAACCTCAACGTAGTATTCCTTGTTGACTGTCTGTCCAGTGGGAACCCAGTGCATGTAGATCATGCCAGTGCTGTCAAAAAACAGATCATCAAAATTTTGTGGGTGGATTTGCTTTGTCTGGCCTTCTTGGGTCTGGGAGAGCCAGCATGCTTCCCATGGGAACTCTGTCTCTTGGTCTCTGGGTCATAGCAGTAGATTCAGCTTTCATCGCATGGCATTTTTTCCAAATTTAAAACAGAATTTTATTGCATATCGTTCTTCTAAAATCCAGATTGCATTTTTGAAATTCACCAGCTGTGAAAATCAGGCTTTAGTAGGGTGTATTCCAATTGCTACTGTAACTGTTCATTTGAACCTGAAATCATAACAATTGGTCAGTCATCTTATAAGATGTATAACAATAAGATACTGAATTTTCAAGAGTCTACATTTTTAAATGCCTGCACAAAAAAGTCTGGAACCTTATTGAATGCACCACGTATATATATATATATATATATATATATATATATACTGGTATATATCATGGTATATCAATCTTCGTGATTAGTTTAATGCCAGAGCTATCCTTGCAGAACAGTAGTTGTTCTATATAACCTATAGCTGGGGGGATAGAGGGGTTTATATTGAGGTATTAGTCTGATAGGGGCCATAATAGTGTGACACGTGTTTAAACTCACTATGAAGCAATCCCGCACGTTTATGACTTCACCAATGGGACTCTCTTTATATATATATATATATATATATATATATATATTCATCGGTGTATTAAACATCAATGCACACACACACACACACACCTATATATATATATATATATATATATATAAATCACCGGTTGGGTGGAAGGTCATATAAGTACAAGATTTGCGGTTGACAGTAGGAGTCAAGATGCGAATCGAGATTTTGAAAGTCAAATTTTGTCATACACATACTTATCCCCCTTTTACCCCTGCACAGCTAATGGCAGCCATACCATCAGTTTTCTGAGTAATTTTATATCCTTCATAGATTCGTCTTACACCCCATTTTAGAACTGGAAGTACCTCCGTGCATGTACACAACTCTGATGAGCAAAATAAAAGTCCCAAACGCATACAATTGCGAGCCGATTACTCATAAATGTACTCAATTGTGTTGAGAATAGCCATTATTATTCCAAGATTTGTTCAGCCAGGTAAACTTCTTTATATTTTTGATGTTGTTAGGACATTGATTTAGCATATCGGATGATTTTTTATTGTTTAATTATTCATATGGACGAAAAAGTCTCTTCTAAACAGAATTTATATCATCTTACAAATGCTCACTTAAAGGCCACCTTTATAGGCTGTTAAGTTCAATATGACTTCACATCCTATTTAAAGAATTTATATTGTAACTGCCAATGATAAAATAAAGTAAAGTAGTGCAAAACTTAAGATCTGCAAGCTGTTTCTCTAGGGAAATTATACAATGTGTATTGATTCTACATTGTGACTATTAAGTTGCCAATTGGACAGGAAATCTCGTTATTCCCTCGTAGTTCTATTATGCCCTTTGGATAAGAAAAGTATTGTTACATTACCGGCGCTAAACACACGTAAACGTAATTTGAGATCGACTAAAGAATCGGCCTATGCTCAAGTTCTGTTGCTGTTAATACAACGAAATCTCAATACAATTCGATTTTTACATTGAAGTATACAAAAATGTATAATTTTTTCTTGTGCCTGCATATATGAAAACAACCTTCTCTAATTATAACTATTTACAAAGGTATACGAACACACACACACACTTATATATATATATATATATATATGTGTGTGTGTGTGTGTGTGTGCGTGTGTGTGTGTATGTGTGTATAAAACAATGATAATTTTTTTATATATATAGATTTTTTTACTACATGGAAATTTTCTGCGCATTTAAGCTGCTACTTATTTTCATTCATGTAAAATAGATATTACATTACTTTTAGCCTCAACGTCTAAAATGTCACTTCGGTTTGTTTTCTGGCATTATTATTTTACATTAACACATATCACACCACATACACATATGTGCATACATACATTCATAGTCATGCTGAAAGTAATGTAAAGTTTACATTATTAAAATAATCACACATATACACGCACACCCACGTATGCTTATATGTGTGTGTGTGTGTGTGTGTGTGTGTGTGTGTGTGTGTGTGTGTGTGTGTGTGTGTGTGTGTGTGAGTGTGAGTGCATGTTTTCTCTTCTCCTCTTGTCAATCTCATGACTATGAGTATCATGCATTAAAAAAATAAAATCTTCCAATGAAACGTGAGATTTCATCAGAAGATCGTAATTCTAAAAAAAGATGCTTGAAATTTACTGTAACAAACAATTACAGTAACTGACAAAAAGAGATTAGAAAACGTGTATTTATTGTAGGTTTTATACTGCTCTACAAGCCAGTATTTGAGAACTTTTCCGATTTAAGAAAAAACGTTTTATTACAATTTATTCATGCCATACTAAGGCTAAAGAGCCCAATCTACCCTACACTAATGCCGTGTATCCATTTACCAAATTCCTCCATCACAAACAGAATGTACAGCCAGGTCAATTTTCAACCGAACTACCACAAGTTTTTATTCAGTTTTTCTTCTCCTGGACTGGTGGCCATGCTGAAAATAAATCCAGTTACCATATTATTTACCCATAGCTGAAGGATGAATAGCTGGGTGGATACCTTTCCTAAGGGTGTTAGCGCTATGTGAAATGCGAAGAGTCTAGTCCAGGATTTGAACTTGGGCCACCGTGTCTATTTCCTACAACTATAACTATTATATCATGCGCACCTTCATTATATATATATATATATATATATATATATATATATATATATATATATATATATATCAAAAAGCTTTCTTGAAAAGCCTTTCTTCTCAAGTAAAGTCAGTGTATATATTTGTAATTATAAACCATGTTATTAGTTGAATATAGTAACTATATAGCTAATTATAAACTTTTCAACAAAATCAAGTAAAAAAAAAAAGATTCCAATAACTTGTAATTCAGCACGACTTTTCCTCGGGTACACCACCGATAAAATACACCAAGTCCCTGCAATGATTTTTTTCCATTTCTTTTCACAATCTCCAAATCAGTGATTTTTATTTGGAAAGAAATCAAAAAAAAAAAAAAAAAAAAGGAAACCAAACGAAATGAAAAAAAAAATTACGTTCTTGTTTTTGCTTTACGATTCAGTGTCTTTACTGTTTTCCACACGCGAGTCACCTTGCATCTCCTTCCTGAAATCTTCCCGCTTCCTTTTTTCTCCTTCACACGCAAGTGCGCATGCTCGTGCTTTGACACGCGAATTGACCGCCGGTGGTAAAACACCTTTGCGTGCATAACTATGAGTTGTACAGAATACCTGTTGTTCGTTCTCGCTTTTACTTCACGTTTTTTTGCTGTTTATTTATTTGTCTTAGGTTATGTATTTTCTCCCTGATCTGTAATCAGGTGAAACAACATGGTGGGGGAATTGAGGCCTACAGCACCCAACTTTAATCTCCCACCTCACATTTCTTACACCTCACACATCTTGCCACACGCACACAACGAACTAGAGACTTGCAGATATGCGATAAACGCACTAACAAAAAAATGGCGCAGTAATGCACAAAAGACCCTGAGAGATAAACATCCACACATGGGCCCAAAAATATTTTTAAAATACTTCAAACACCTGAGCACCTAATCTATATACGCATACAAATACAGTGGTTCATACACTCACACTCAGTATATATGGTTCATACACTCACACTCCCAATATATATATATATATATATATATATATATATAAAGCATAGCTATTATTTCAAATGAGTAAATGAACACAGCCAATTAATCCACATTACCACGTGAATTTTCATGAAAGAAGTGCTACGATAAACTACTTCGGTCATCTAATAAATGTAAGTTTGGTTAAGCTTGGTTTGGTTTCTTTGTTTATCATATCATGTTTGGCATATCAAATTTCGTGGGTTATTCAATGCCCAATCTATCATTGCAGAAGAACAGTAGTGGTACAATTTAACCCATAGCTGATGGGAGGTTAAGGGAGTTAATACTTTTTCCAAGTGTATTTGTCAGAAAGTGAACATAATAGCAACACTGGAGTTTGAACTTACATGATATGGCTACGTGAAATGGACATATTCATACCGGTACGCAAAACGTCCATAATGTTCGTATATATATATATATATACATAGAACATAGGAATCTCGAAAGACGAAAAACACTTACGACTTCTTAGTTCAGGTACGAAACTTTTTATTACCTTTGAGTTTAAAGATTCTTCGATATAAGGAGAGAGATACTCATTCTTTCTATTCTGGCTTTTCCTTCTGCTCCCCCACTCCATCTCATGCGGTGCCCGTAGCGCGCAAATTCGTCTCGCCTCAGCGAGCTCCGAAAGTCGACCCTTCTCGTTCGGTGTCTAGTTTCAACTCCACTGACTGACTTTTTCAAATCTCCCAAAATCCTCCGCGCACTTCCGGTGCATGACGTCATTCGCATTCCCTAGCCCCGTTTTCCATCTTGAGTTACTATTGTGACATCTCCGAGTGATACGTCCGCTCCGCGCGTGCGCGCGAAAACCTGCATTAATGTGTCACCTAAGTAACCCATGCACTGAGCCGAAAGGTTCTCAGCCTAACTAAACCCAAAGGCATGAAGCGAAATCCCTCGGCCATTATATTACACTTGCTTACAATGACATCATAGTCAAGAACGTTTGCAACTACACCACGGAAAGTTCCACCGAATAAACATAGAAAACGTGCATTTCAGTTACCCTACCTATAAATATGTGTGAAATAAACGTTATCTAATGTTTTTAAATATTAAAAGGGAAATCCGTCGAGATTAACGTGTGTCACTGCATCATTCTAATAAGCGAGTCTGAAATTTGGTCACCCTATTACATTCACTTTTGGAGTAATTCCCTTAGGAAATGTATAAACCCCCTTATCCCACAATATATATATATATATATATATATACGGGTGGGTGAGTGTGTATGTATAGGCCGGTGGTGGATAGGTTACTGTCGTTAAAAATTGACACGGAGAAACAAGTTCAAATCCAGGACGAGCCTACTTGCAGTTCACGTAGTGCTAATAACCTGGGAAAAGGTTTGAATCCATCTATTTTACTGCTAGCTATGTAGAAATTCTAGGTCAGACTGGGGGTCTTTAAGCTTGGTATGGAAACTAGTCTAGGAGAAGGAAAACTGAATTTTAAAAATGACCTTTCATCACTCTTGCGTATAGGTTGGGTATATATATATATATATATATATAATTGCAAGTGTCCGTTAATCAATAAGGCGAATTTTTTCGAAAAAAGCAAACTTTCTTTTCCATAAAAATAAATTCTGAATTGCTTATAATTTGTTTATGGTAAAAATTATTCTAATCACGGAAAGATATTTGTTTTTATGTTATTCAAAATTGTGACAAATCAAACAGTGCTGTTTTGGTGGTTAAGAAAAGCAAGCCATATGAAATTTACAGAAAACTGTGTGATAAGTCTCGAGATACGTGTTTTAATCAAAATATTTTTTTACAAATGGCTAAACGTGTGTTTACCACTACGAGCCTGTGTCGAAAAAACACTCTGACATTAAGGCGACCAAAAGTTCCGGAAACAGTGGTCAGTAAAGAAGGTCATGCTGATATCTATCAAAGATCTATCATTACTGATTTCCTGGAAAAAAGTAAAACTGTAAAAAATATTTCCTGTTGCCAACTCCTTTAACAATATTCACATTATTTATTGAATGGCCTTAGTGTGTATATATATATATATATAGAGAGAGAGAGAGGGAGTTTGTGCGTGTGTGTGTGCGCGCGCGTGCGTGGGGGCGTGTTTTTGTGCGTTTATGTATAAACAAATTGTTATACAAATGTTTTACTCATATGAATGCAAGTTCTCAAATACGGGCCAGTTCGATTATTACAAAGAAGAGAAACAGTCACCAAGCGTTTTTGACTCTATATCTACGCAATCCTAACTTACTTATATTTGCTCTCTGATATTAAACATTATTTATTTGTAAATATGTAATATAATATGTAATATGTAATATAGCCAGATATGAATACGTGAAATGGACATATTCATCCTATTTACCCAACTCCTCCGCTCGGGCAGGATATGACACAATTTTTAAGTGGAGTTTAACAGGTTTGAATTCAGAGTTTTCCTTCTTCTAGACTAGTTGCCTAACCAAGGCTGAAGAACCCAGTCTGCCCTACTATTTACCCATAGATGGAGGGAGAATAATTGGATTCATACCTTTCCCAAGGGTATTAGTGCTATGTGAAATGCAATCAATCTCGTCCAGGATTTGAACTCGTGTTGCCGTGTCCATTTCCTACGACGATAACCATTACACCACGGACATATTCATACCGGTATGCAAAACATTCATAATGTTCGTGTATATATATATATATATAGAACATAGGAATCCGGAAACACAGAAAACACGTAACGACTTCTTAGTTCAGGTACGAAGCTTTTTATTACCGTTGAGTTTAAAGGTTTTTCGACATAAGGAGAGAGATGCACAATCTTTCTATGCTGGTTTTTCCATCTGCCCCCCTCCCCAACACGTGTGGCACCCACCACAAGGCCACTGCGAGCTAGCAAAAGTCACCCTTCTTCGGACCGCAAAACTCAACTAACTGACTTTCTTCAAAATCCCTAAAAACCCTCCGCGCGCGCTTCCGGTGCATGACGTCATTCCCATCCCCAAGTCACAATTTTCTATCTGGGATTTTTATTTTGACATCTGTGAACGACACATCCTACCCGCGCTCGCGTTAACACCTGTGCTCAAGTTTGCACCTAGCTAACCCATGTGCTGAGCCGAAAGGTTCTCAGCCTAACTAAACCCAAAGGCAAGATATATAAAACGAAATCCCTCGGCCATTATATTACAAATATTTCAAACTGTATCATCAATATATATATATATATATATATATATATATATATATATATATATATATATATATGTAGAAAAACTGATAACAACGATCCAAGTGGAAGGAATGATTTATTAACGGGTCAACACTATAGCGTTTCGGTTCTACTGAACCATCATCAGGACCATGATGGGTGATATTAATAATTTTAAGTTAACGATGGATGATTATAAATGTGAAATACAAAAACTACGGGAAAATATGTATAGTAAGAAAAAGTTAGCCGATGATATGTATTCATATATATATATATACATCATCATCGGGGATTCTCTTGACTCCCTCTCTCACTCTCTCTCTCTCACTCTCACACTCTTTCTCTCCCGCTCTCTCTCCTACCGTCCGTCCCTATTGACCATCGAACACGGCAGGTCCTCTAGACAGCATCCAGTGTCCGCACAGAGCTGATGTATGTAAATTTTTAGTGGTCTGCTAACACTGGTATGTCAATATGTGGGAGTTCACAAGAGAACATCGTTTATGAGTTCGTCCCTTCTTCTCTATCAGTGCATAACACTTGTTCATTTTTATAGAATTGTTTGAGAGATGGAAGCATGTAGACATATAGCTGCTGTTTTGTGGGGTTGCTGCTTCTAAGATTTGTTCGAAATAACACACAATTCTTGTAAAGTTCTTATCAAGCTTTTTTTGCTAAGTATTTCGTTAGAGTCCAGGTCGGACAACTATACAGTAGTACTGAAACGGCTACAGCTTCGAATAATTCTAATTTTAATTCTATAAAGCGCAAAAAACACTCCTTTATTTCAAACAAACACAGAAAATAAATTTGTCATAATATTCTTACACATTGGTTTCTACAGTTTCATGAATTCATAAAATTTCATGTGGTATCGGTTGGTATCGTAGACACACAATATGCGCCTCGCCCGTTTCTCGATGAAGTAACCTAGTTCGAGTATTTTTTAAATCTAGTTTGGAGAGATTTTATGCTCACTCTGCATATATATATATATATATATATATATATATATATATATATATATATATATAACTTCTACTTCATTTATTTATTTTTCAAGCTGAATAAGTCATAATAACAAGGTTGCCATTAATAATAACCATTCATGAAGACGTAACTTACCTGGAATTATCTGCTCTGCAAGTTCGCTGAACAGCACAAAATGACGATTGTACATCCACAGTACATACTTTTTTCCTGTACTCTATATTGTAAACTATATCAATGGATGCAAAAGAAATTTCAAAATGTTTCCCTAAGGCATTCATTCATAAATTTATGATATAATATTATATATACAACATGCATACGATTCTCATTTAGTGCTCATTAAGCGCTTAGATATACAAATACATTTCATATAGGAAGTATATACATTAAACATACCGAGATATGGTATATTTTGTTGCCTTATTTGTAAATATATAAGTAAAAGATATAAGAAATACCTCCTAATTGTACAAACTAACTTGCATTGACAAAAATATGTAACACATTTATATATATAAATGTATATATGTGTGTGTGTGTATGCGTGTGTGTGTGTGGTTAGGAACTAGTTGTTCATTTAAACATGTTTTATTGAGTAATAAAGACAAATTTTATCTGTATAATTTATTTAAAATCCTTTTAAGTTTCCTGATAAGTGTCTTAGTTTCAAGTTGGAATTTTATATATACATATATATATATATATATATATATATATATATATATAGATATATATATATATATATATTTGTCCAGGTTGCTTGATTGTCCGTTCGACATGAAAAAGTGCTATAAGAATAACTGCATCATTCCGCATTAAATACTTTTTTACGAAGTTTTGCCAAGTTGTGGTACAAGGCTGGATGTATAGAGCACTAAATGAGAATCGAACACGATCGTAATAGTTTGCCAGTCTATTTTGTAAAGCATTACACCACACGGGGTGCCTTTCCACCTCAAATGGTTCTTTACTAAGCTTATCATTGAGACAGAAGTATGGAGTACCCCCTGAGAATCGAACTAACAAACAATAGTCTGTTAATTTAGCTTGCTAACTATGACACTACGTGATGTGGCATTCTCATATCAAATAAGTTTCGGAATATGTTCCTATATGATTTAACAACAATAGAAATTATTTCGAAATGGAACTTTGCACCAGTGAAAATTTGCATATTTTCCTTTAAAAGCAAGTTCTAAAAAAATAAGACTGAATTAATTACTCTTTTATTATTCATTTTCAATCTTTTGTTGTTTTTTTTTAACATTAGCTTTGGAGCTGTTTTTTAATAGGCGATTGCCTTATTGATATCTTTTCTAATTATTAGTCGGGTGTCATTATATAGTTATAAATCTTTACCTCACCTTGAGGACTAGCAAGATTAGCCTTATTCTAATTTAAATCAAACACCTAAAAATAACCTTTTCGCGCAAATAAGGTAAATATATTTGCCTACAGAATGTAACTACTTACTTTCATTCCCGTTTTTTTTTTCTAAGTTTGTATATAATTTGTTTTCGTTAATTCAGCACTTTTTAGATATAAATATTAACGGGAAATAATTTCTCTCAAAAATAATCTATAGTTCTAGTTCAGAGAATTATGAGGCATTTGATTTGTGGAATATTCATGATTTTATATATATATATATATATATATATATATATATATATATATATGTGTGTGTGTGTGTGTGTGTGTGTGTGTGTGTGTGTGTGTGTGCGCGCGCTCTGAATGGAGGCGATCTTGGCGTAACGATTATCATCATTGAAAAGGAACACTTCGACTCGAGTTCAAACGCTGGATGAGGCTGTCTGCATTTGATATAACACTAATACCCTTGAAAAAATTATGCATAAAACTTTTCTCCCTTCTGCGATTGGTAAATATTAGGGCGACACCTTCAAACGTGAACGGATCGACAATAAAATAGGCAGAAACGAAGTGTGTTTCCACTCATGCAGAAGCATATAAGTAAACGAATGCACACTATATACATACAGCCGCATCCACATGCATATGTATTCGAATATAAATATAAACGCTGTTATTTCTCTCACACAGGGTAAATTTTGGTTGGGTGATGAACTTATATCTAAATGAGACTTTACAAATAAACATATTCTCATTTCCCCAGCCATTTGTAGATATGGTGACATAGAAGCACAAAATATCATTGCTTATGTTTACATTGTGAAGTGCTTTCTGTTCCTCATGCATTCTGTGTGGCTTATAAACACACATGTGCATATATTTATTTTTTTAAAAGAAGCAAAGAAAGAAAGAAAGAATTTTGACGAGCTAAAGAAAGAAAGGTGGTTAAAAACATGGACGGTAAAAGAAAGAAAGAAAGAAAGAAAACAGATGACTATGATATGAAGGAGAAAGAAAAATTACAAAAAGTTTCGAAGAAAAACTGAAACATACATACAACCAACTAATCAAAAGTTCATGAACAATTACTAAGTGGAAAAAAAACTGTGGGAAAAAGAAATAAGTGATGTAAAAATCATGATGAGTAAAAGAAAGAAAGAAAGAAAGAATTTATGAAAGAAATAAATAATAATTTAAGAAAGAAAGAAATTATGGGACAACGAAATAGATAGATAAATAAAGGGACAACCAAAGAAAGATGCATGAACAATAAGGAGGGCAAAAGAAAGAAAAAAGAAACAAAGAAAGAATTTATGATGGAAAAATAAATAATAATGGGACAGCAAAACAAGCAAGCAATCAAACAAACAAATAATTTATGAGGAGAAAAGAAATTATCAAGGGACATCGAAAAAAAGAAAGAAGCATAAAAGAAAGAAAAGGACGAAAACATGTATCGAAAAGAAATTAAGAAACAAAAAAACACAATTTTAATGAAGACAAAAAAGCTAGTCATGAAATTATGAAGATGAAAAGAAAAAAAGAATTCCCCCCACAAAGGAAACAGCCACAGAAAGTGGCGGGAGGGGAGATGAAGAGAGAAGCGTGTAAAATCCATTTCACACTAACACTGTACTATAAAGAAACGCACATGGAAGCACGCCCGTTCGTGCAGTCGCGCCAGTCGTCCATTCCAATTCCCATACTTGACTGGCTCTCGTACAAATGCGTGCCGATTTTTTAGTGACGACTCTCAGTCGAACGCCTTTAACGTTCATCTACTCACTCACACACATTATTTTTACACCAACGAAAAAGGTCTTGTATTGCTTTCTCCTTACAATCACCTGCGTTGCTGTTTTGGTTCTTTTTTTTTATTTTAATTATACTACTTTTTCTAAACAGATAACTATCTCTTTCTCCACCACCCACCTGGTTTAACTCCCAGCCCTCAAAGCCATGTTTCACTTCTAAATGAACATCGCTACAAGTCCTTGTTTGAAATCAATTTTCCTTCCCAGTGGTCGCAAAACACCAATACTTTTATTTCTTAATATTCAGCACCGGCTTAACCTCTCTAACCCAGTACTGATCGCTCTGCAGTCTTTTCTGACTTTGGTTTCTTTTATTTCGGGTATCTTAATCAAATATGCTGAAAGAATACAATAAAAACAGATGGGTGATAAATTACCTCTACTTTCACTTTCACTTTCAATTTTATATTCATTGATTCAATGAATGAATCATGTATTATGGTTATTACTTCCATCGTTTCCGGTTAGTCAGCTGTCATAGTTCAAACATAAACTAGACTTTTAGTACTTTGATGTATAAGAAGAGTTGTGTACATGTATATGTATTATAGAAACTGCGTGTGTAAATTGGCAAATATGAAATACAAGTTTTAAAAGACAAAAGTTTAGAAAAAAAGCTGCAACTGGAAAAAATATTAGCTCGATTCAGGAAGTTGCACAAAAAGTTTAGTTCGTGTTTGTGCCGCTCAAACAAAGTATCAAGAACTTCTTGAAGAGTAGGAACAAATTAATATCTCAGTTCTCCCATACTCTCCTTCTTCATCCAATACTATTCATTTATTTATTTTTCCTTCTTTTTATAAAAAAAATATTGCTATAGTCATTATTACCAGTAGTTTTTGTAATGTTATCTTCACAACAGCAGTTTATCCGTTTTCGGGGTTGGCTTGTTTTGTTACTGTTCTTGTCCGTGTTTCTGATTTGCCTCACCCACTGTTTTTATTCGACAACTTCCGGTTAGGTCACGCGCGTTAATATAGTTGAGTGATTGCGTTAATGTTTGTGTATAAATTAGTTACCTGTTTTGTTTTGTTTTGTTTTGTTTTGTTTTATTTGGTTTGGTTTTCTTCGTAAAGTACTTTTCTCAGCTTTTTCTATTCTTTTTCTTTTCATTTATTTGTCTGGGATTTTATTTTGATTAATTTACCCACCCAACATTAACCCGAAATTTTTTCCCTGCCATTTTATGTTTGCCCATCTGTTTATTCTAAATAGTTATACACTGTTCATCTATATCGAAATATCCCAAGCTACTAGGGTCTGTCCACCTATCTTATTATGAATGTTTTAAGGTATCTAACCCAATTTCCGGAGAATTCTTTATCTCTCTCTCTCTCTCTCTCTCTCTCTCTCTCTCTCTCTCTCTCTCTCTCTTTATATATATATATATATATATATATCTTCCAAAATTCAAAGTTCCATATATATCAATCCTATTCTATACATGTCTTTCTCTCTCTCTCTCTCTATATATATATATATATCTGTGTGCGCTCGCGCGTTTGTGTGTGTGTGTGTGTGTGTGTGTGTGTGTGTGTGTGTGTGTGTGTGTGTGTGTGTGATCTGCTTTATCATTTGTCTATCTCGATCTATCCAAATATGCGCCTTTCTCTTTATTTATAGCAGCCACATTCTATCTATCTATCTATCTATCTATCCTAGCAGCAATATTTTTCTCTATTTGGCTTCAACTTATTTTCTATTGCATCGCTGAACTTCTTCATCTCTCTTTTTTCTTTCGCATTTGTTCGCATAAATGTATTCTATACATATATACGGTACACAAATACGCACACGCACACACGCACGCATACAGATACATACTCACATATACATACATACGTATATTCATGAATGCTGTAATATATGTATCTGTCTGTCTATCTATCTATCTATCTATCTATCTATATCTCTCTATATATATGTATGTATGTACATTTCCTTCCTCATAAGAGTTTTGACATTTGAATCATATTCCGCTTTATTACTAAATATATGAATATATATTGACATATAAATATGAATAGTCATGAATTTCTATCTTAATGCATTAAGATATATATATATAGATATACACTGTGTGTGTGTGTGTGTGTGTGTGTGTGTGTGTGTGTGTGTGTGTGTGCTGATAGTGATGTATGGAAATAGACAGAAAAGGGCACCTGCTCGTGAATATATTCAAAGAAGTGTGAAGAAGTAGAGTTGTCATCCGGTTGAAAATTCGGCGGTATTTGCAGAGTCATCATTAATTGTTTTTGGCTTTTGTTGTTTTGTTTTTTTTGTCTTGTTATTTTTTTGTTTGTTCTTTTGTTTTTTGTCAAGAAAGCATTTTTACCCGAGTATCTTTTAAACAATGTCCATCCAACAATCATAAACAAATAAGTTTAGCAACAAAATAAATAACAGTTCCTTTTTCTTTCTTTTATTTCGCAGTTGCTTCGATAAGCCTATTCTTTGAAAGCTGGCGTCTTGTATTTTTAGAAGTAAATCCGAAATACTGTCCTTAATACCCCCATCTCCATCTTTATAGCTCTCTCTCTCTCTCTCTCTCTCTCTCTCTCTCTCTCTCTCTCTCTCTCTCTCTCTCCAGACTCCAGCCACCAATATCTTTAACTTTAGTTTCCTATATCTAGATCAGCTTATTATTCGTGTTAATCTTAGATCCGATATTTCATTTTTTTTATTTTAACAAAGGATCCGTCTATATTAATAAATGGCAAGAGTTTTTTTTATCTTTTAGAGATGAAAAAACCTTTTGATTCAGAGTTACCCAATTCGGTGCACACATTTATTGGACTCATATTAAGGTTTAACACAAAACAATTTTCTGTGAGTGAAAAACGTGTTCTCATCGAGAGACGAATCTGAACAGGGAATAATTATCAGCCAGAAGTCATACTGCTGCAAGACGTCACCAATAGTATGGAATTGGAATTTTGAAACTTCAAATAAATTTAGAATTTTCAAATTAACGAATGTGGAACTAAAATAATAATTCTTATTTTATTCTTATTTACACATAAATGATTTCTTAAAATGAAGAAGTGAAATAATTATGTAGCATTGCTTTTTTAGTTCTAACATTACAGACAAATACGAAAATCTTTAAAGTTTTAAATTACCGAAGTACCACTGACTCAAGAAATATTCATCTCCAAAACATCCATTTCATAAAATAATATGAAAAATACAATTGTAAATCTTTTTTTATACATCGTCTAGGATAATAATTATTATTTCTAACTGTTAGGTGGGAATTTTTACTTTAAAATATTTTTAAATGACAATAACCAGCGGCGATTAGAGTGGTGATCTCTTACTCGGCGATGATAGATAATTAGCGAGTATATTTCATATTTTCCCATCCATATTAACTAACTTTTTCTTAATTTACAATGAGACAACGAAGAATTCTAGTATATAATCTCCTAACTCTGAAAATTTATGCTAACTTTCTTTAAATGAACACAAAAATCAGACAGAAATTTGATTCATCCAGATAAGACTGATTTTAAAGCCTAACCAAAGGATTAATATTATTAAATGCGTTCAAACAAAAAATTAATGTCAAATTAGATAGGACTACTTGATAAATAGAATTACAAATGTTAAATGGCAATAATTGAAACCATTTAACAATGCGCAAACAAACGAGGTCTAATTTGTTTAAAAATAAAGTTAACTACAAACTATTCTCTTACAAATGATATGTGCGTGTGCCCACGTGCGTGTGTGTACGTGTACATATGTACGTAGGTACAAACAGGATTCAGCATTATATAACCCTCAAGGGTTCCTATGCCATTAAATTAAATGACATGACATAACTTAATCAGAAACCATGTCCTGGGTATGACACTAAACTGCATCTGATGGAGAGGCTTGAGTACTGCAATTTGGAGAATGGAGAGTACCCTTTAATTGCCATAACTCCAAGGTCCACTCTAAGTTGAATTGGTAATGCCTGCTAGGAACCCATCTATGGGTCATATCAAACTTCTCAATTATCTACTAAGGATTATTATTATTATTATTATTATTATTATTATTATTATTCATTAGAGTTTTTCACATCAGTGTAAGCTGATAGTCTTTCACTGGAGATTGAGTGACAGCAAGTCTCCTCAAGTCTCCAGGGCTCTTCTTAGTATTCTGGCCGTTTTCAATAAAGCTGTTGTTTGGATGGTCTCCACTCGGCCGCCAACTTCTAAATCTTCCAGGCCCTTTAATAATCCTTTAGTTACCGTGCCAAAAGCACCAATCACAATTGGTATAATTGTCACCATCATGTTCCATAGTTTTTTCAATTCTCTAGCAAGGTCAAGGTACTTATCTCGCTTTTCACAATCTTTCAGTTTTATTCTGTGGTCTGCCGGGACTGCAAAGTCGACAATTTTGTAGATTTTCTTTTTTTTTTTGTTGATTATTATAAGGTCTGATTATAAGGTTGATTATTATAAGGTCTTGTCTTCGGGCCGAGATTAGGTGATCCGTTATTATTATCATTATTATTATTTGAAACCATACAGTTGTTCGCAAATTGTTTGTATTAGAAAGGAATACTTGATAAATAGAATTACTAATATTAACTATACTTGTAATCATTTAACTGTGTGCAAAGAGAATTATTAATTTTTGCAATACGTGAAACATTTTAACTGTATGCAAATAAATTACTAATCTTGAATAAAATTATTAGTGTTGGGTTACAATACTTGAAATCATTCATTTTAACGTTCAAGTCCCAAAATTATGTCTTCACTAAACTACACTTCAGTTGTTGGCCATGTTTCTCCAGTCTCTTCAGCCACTAAGAACGTATCGAGTTATTGCCAATTTTGGGTCTTGTATGTATCCAGAAAAAAGGAAACAAATGAGTGAAATTATTCTTATCTGTATTGTGAATGAAATCATTACCTTTTTTATATCTCTCTCTGAGTTAAAATGAAATCAACGTATATTCATTCTGAACAAGCACTTTGTGATGATCCAGCGAAGAATTGAAATCTCTATGGCCGATGACCACGTCGAATTCATGATAGAAGGCAAATGCCACTTTTTCAATAAAAGAAATACATTGACCATAATTATTTTGAGTAAACTCATCCCAATTATTTTCATCCCTGTGACATCTAGAAAAAAATGTCTAATGATCTATACGATTTATATCATATGAATCATTTTCAAAATCTTGGATTGGCCTGTTCGATTGATTTTATTTCATTATTTTGCCGGTTTTCTTTTTCATGTATGTGTTTGTGTATCGTATTATTTAGCACATAAGACAGAACACAGGTTTAGCATGAACTCTGTTTGAGAAAATAAATTCTAACAATTTTTTTATGATCCTGACATGGATTAAAAAAAGGAAGATGCGTAGATTCTAAATGTGACCTCAGAACTTATCTTCAACATACAGAATGCCGATGGATTTAGTGTGACAGTTATTAAAAGAATCATATATATATATATATATATATATATATATATATATATATATATATATATATATATATATATATATGTATATATATATATATATATATAAGGCCTTGAGCTACATTTAAACATACAGCCATAAATATATAATGCATTTTGGTATATTTATAAATAATGAGTGCTCATATAGGTGATAGAGCATATATAGATCTAAGTAAGGATGGCATAGACAGAGATTTAGTGGCCCTTGGTGACAGTCAGTTTCTCGCCAATGTGATTATTATCTTAGTCTATCTGAGATGGCTAAACATATATATATATATATATATATATATATATATATATATATATATGTATATATATATATATAACAACTTCAGTTTATATAAATACGCGTGCAGTAAAAATACAGTTTCAAATTATTTCTAAAACCGTGATTAAAATATTTTAATGAATATCCTTTTTCTAAAATCTCATTGATTAAACCAAGCTCTATAGTAATCTGTCAGATTTTTCCGAAAATATTTTTTTGATTTTATGCATACTTATATGCAGTTCCTCTTTTAAGTGTTTTGACACACAAACAATTCGCTCTAAATCGTTTGATTTTCATTGTTAAAACAAATATGTTACGCAAAGTGTGTCAGATTGTATTACAATCAAAACACGAAGGAAACATTTGTGTTACAATCAACACACGGAGGAAAACATTTGTGTTACAATCAACACACGAAGGAAAACATTTGTGTTACAAGCTGATACACGAAGGAAAACATTTGTGTTACAATCAACGCACAAAAGAAAAAATTTGATCGTGTCTTTTTGTTCTGAAGAAATTTCTGGAAAATCTTTATCTCATAGAACTGAATTTTTAAATGAAAAAAAAAGTTTTTCTCTATCCTTGAAAAATCTTCTATCTCCTCGGTCGGTTATGAAGAGGATTTTTGAAGGCAGGAAAAAATCATATTTTTTTATATGTTTGTATGTTGGTTTTTAATTAATTCTTTGAAATGCTGACAGGCATTAAGCAATAAGCCAACCATATGATATTTGTATCGATAAGATATGAAGTTGGCTTATTGCTTCTGAAGACATAATTTTTAATTGCATTTCAAATTATTGAGTACACCTGCACCATCCACGAAAGTAAAAAAAAAATCAAACCTCTAACAAGTTAAAAATATCTTCCTTATTGTAGACCCTTTAATATCTGCCATACTATTCCTGTTTATTCTCAGGTGCATGCTATAAGGTTAATATTAACGTATTAATCTTGCAGACATTTGTTTGTGAGTTGTTTACATTGTTTTCTATATATTTAAGGGTTGCTCAGAAAGTTCTAACTCAGAAAGAAGAGTCATAGCTGAACATTTTTGTTGTAGTTACACATTAACACGTCTTATAAAACTAAAAATATAATTCAGACTTTTGTCGTAATTTCTCTGCTATTGAGGCCCATACAGAGGTGAGAAGTGTACGACAAAATCTGGGTGTGGTTTTGAAGTTTATGTCTATATGTACATTTTTTGTACTCCTGATAGAGTGTAATGGTTTGGATTGGTTTGGTTTGGTTGTGTTTAATGGATTATCAACCCTTGTGGGTTATTTAAGACTAAACCTTGTTTATATATATATATATATATATATAAACAAGGTTTAGTATTAAATAACCCACAAGGGTTGATATACCATTAAATTTTAAATTAAATTAATTTAAATTCAAATAAATTAGATATACTATAAACGAAGAGTGTAAGTACTTTATTTCAAAACAAGCAAGTGCTCATTCATTTGCACACTGTTGAACGGTTTAGAGAATTGCTATCTAATACTAATTATTCTATTTGATACTAATGATTTTATATACAGTGGAAGGGTTTTAAGTATTGTTATTTAAGATTAATAATTCTGTTTATCAAGTATTCCTATCTGATACAAACAGTTTTCAAGCAACTGTATGTTTTCAAATAACCAATAACGTATAATCCGTAGTAAATGATTGTAGAGTTTCCTAAACTCCATAACAAGAGCTTCACCCTCAAATGCATTTTAGTATCATACCCAGGACACGTATAATGGTTAGTAATATAGATTAGCTGACCATTATTACTGAGTTTGGTCCTCCCTATGTACTCCAATCTTTGGCCTTATGTAACAACTCACGTGAGTTTAGTAAATAACTCTCATATATATATATATATATATATATATATATATATATATATATATATATATATGAGAGTAAATAACTCTCATATATATATATATATATATATATGAGAGTTATTTACTAAACTCACGTGAGTTGTTACATAAGGCCAAAGACAGATCTGTTTCGTTCTATCAGAACTCATCAGTATAGCTAGACAGTATCTTCCCGTAGCTGGGATCGAAACCATATATATATATATATATATATATATCGAAAATATATATATATATATATATATATATATATATATATATATATATATATATCGAAAAAAAAGAAATATATATATATATATATATCGAAAATATATGTATATATATACACACACACACACACACACACACATATATATATATATATATATATATATATATATATATATATAATTATTGATGTACAATGATTATGTGGTTTCTTAAGCGAATTAACACAACAGAAAGGTCGAGTAGAAATAAATATTAAATCGTCTAATTATGATATATTAGGGGAAAACAAAAATATCCACAGCGAATTTCTTATATTTTAAAATTGAAGATTCAAAGTTTAAATGAAGAGTTGTTCACAACGAAGCAAATCAAATAATAAAGTGAAGACGTCTTAAGTCTTTACGAACTCTAAACGAATAAGTGCTAATCTCCGAAACGTTTTAATCATTAGTTTCGACATGTTTTGAAATTAATTGAAGTTTTTGACAAGACATAGAATTGTACAAGTACAGAACTCCTTGAGCCGAGTTCTGTGAATCTTTTTTCTGTTTGTTTATACATTTCTTAAACTTAATATTCATCTCAATAGTTATATTTAAGTACATGGGGAACATACAACAGTGCTGCTACACATCATATAAGAAAAAGGGTTTCAAATAGAAAAGTCTCGGGAAAAAAGTTTTCTAAATGCCAAGGAGACTATTTTGAAGAAAATTAATGTTTCATTCATTGTTCCCTTGTATCTTGCTAAATGCAACTTCGTATCAATACTTATTGAACACGCCTTGCATATATTTATCTACTATGGACAGGAAAGGACACAAGTTTCACTCTGAAGCTTCAAGTCGGAATTTTCTTTCTCCTAGGCTGGTTGCTTAACGAAGGCTACAGAGACCAGTCTACCTTCCAATATACCTACAGCTAGTAGGGGTGGGGAACAGATAGATTCAGATTTAACGCCAACATCCACTTCCAAGATTCAAACTCGGGTCACCTATTCCATTTCCTATGGTGATAATCGTTATACTGTGAGAGCCTCTTACTTTGTTTTGTACCACACGCCAAGCCTTTTTATACACATCTACTTAACGAATTATTGAGCATGCTAATCACGTAGAGTTAAAAATTAATAATAAGTTGGGATATTACAGAATGACCAAATATCTGCCATTATGCTGAAACTTACCCACGCTTAGTAACTACGAGACAACCCGTGAACATGTTGAATTCTCACTATAAAAAAATGTCTATGATGACTTATATTTCTATTTAGTAAAAAATCAACGATCCTAATAAGCATCTGATTGTTATCTCAATTCTGTCGAAAATTTGGATGGTTACACATTGTTATTCAATTTGAACGAAGGGCGGTAAGATTACCATTCGGTTTTAAATCAGAGTGATTATTGGTTTCTTCTATAGATTAGAAAATTTTAAATGTATTTGTGAATAAAATTAAATGGAAAAGTGGACAAATTAAACTCTGACAACGGAAGACTCTGTTTATTTTAAGATCGAATAACAGCCCCGGCTAATAACCTTTCGTAGCCACCCCTCTGGTATTTATCTCTATTACTCCCTGTCTGTCTTCTCTTTCTATTTTCCCTTTCTTTCTCTTTTTTTTTATTTTTTTTGGTCACTCTTTTTTATGACCCCTCCCGCCTTTTATTTTAGTTTTCATTATCTATTTCCTCCTATGCTGAACTTTAGAAAACCCCCGTCATTCTTATGAAGTATTACTGAAGTAAAGACGAAGTCTCAATTGGAATCCGTAGCCAGTGTTTAGTTTATCCACTTTTCCATTTATTTTTCTTCATCTCGTTGGATTTTCAAATTCCACCATTTCTTCATACGTATTGGTCAAATCAACATTTCCCTATAATGTGCTCTATTTGGTGTATAGCTGCTCCGTAAATTTACACAATGGTTACCCGCCACAACAATATATATATATATATATATATATATATCATTCATTTTTGCTTGTGCCCAACAAGGTCAGAGATGATCGTCCTCATAGTATACTGGCTAACGTGTAGGACTGTGATATCGTACTCAGCGATTTCGAGTTTCAGTAGCGTATTACGTTCACTTTCTGAATAATCATCATCATCAGGTCGTGTCGTAAGCACGGATTTCCCTGACCCTCTCTCGCCACTTCTCCCTATCGTTCATCGCATCTGGTAGGTCTTCAGGGCCACATCCCGTATCCTCACATAGCTGCTGAATGTATGATCGAGCTGGTTGTCCTGCTTTTGCCCGACCATATGTGGGGGTCCATAGGAGTACATCACTTTACTCGTGGGAAAAATGAACTTCCTTATCCCCACCACAGCTATGTGTTAAATACTACAATTAAAATCTTTATACAATGACAGGTTTAGCAATAAGTTATCCACGAAAGTTGATATGCCATTTAACGAAGATACCAAACCAAAATAATTTTTACCAACTAATATCAAATTACAGAAGTAATACAAAATCTTTTGTAAGGCTATATACGTGACATAACCTATCCTTTCTTTGAAAAAATAAACCTATATACAAGCATATATTAGGATGCTTTACGGGAATGGTTTACGAGCTAGGCTAGCAATCTATTTTGAGTGATTTCGATTCTCACTTGGTGCCACATTCTTTTGGACCAGTACCCAAAATAAGCTGGGTAAATTTATTGACTTGGCATTTTAAACTGCTGACTTTCATAACACCAACCATTAGCCATTGAGCAATCATCAAGGCAATTAAAATTTCGGACGTTGTTTTACGAAAGTCTTTTCCAACAGAAGGCGATGTTCATCTTGTTGATCATAATCATGCACACACTCTCGCAGACATGAAGTAAACGAATTCGAAAGTAAATAACATGAAAATATTTGAATCCTGAAAGATTAGACTTCCTTTATTTTATTTTATTTTCCTCCTGTTCTGTTTTTTATGTCTCATCACATCAGTGGGGACATAAAACAAGAATTTAAGCAACCCCCCACAAAAAATGTGCTCTAAGATACATAGAAAAGAAAGGCAAAAATAAAACAAAACGGAAATACACTTTAAAGGTATTTTGTAAGACGATCTTGCCAGTAAAATAACAAGCAGTTAATTGTACGCATCTCGGTGGTTTGAGCGTAGGATGACCGGCTGTCATAGTTTAAAATTCCAAGTTAGCATTTATCAAGACATGGCTTACTTGTTTGACGATATATCAACTCTTTATGTGTTATTTAAAGACAAAATTTGATTTATTTGTATGATTACAGTCATTACTATATTTCCAATTTTCCATTGCACTTATTTCTTGCTCAGTATTTTTGCACTTACATTGGCATAATGGTTTGAGTGTTCACCAATGGCCCGGGAGACCTGGGTTCAATCCCAGGTCGAGTCATACCAAAGACTAAAAAATGGTACTCGATGCTACCTTGTTTAACACTCAGCAATGTAAGAATCAAGGGTAAAATGAAGCAATCCAGGGAAAGGAGTAGCGCCATCCCCTACACCTCGGTGTAGTAGCTATCGAAAAGTGAGCCTTTGGTCGCCCTCGACTATGGTCACCAACTTAACTTATTTTTGCACCCAGTGAGTAAAACATTTGGCTGTATTTTTAGAACGTATTTCTTTTATTCTTCAAATTACGACAATGACTGCTTAACATTGAAATTAAAAGCCATCATATTGCACCGTCTGAAACGTTCTTTCTGCCGAGTCTTTGAAATTAAGCTGATACCTGTTATTGTTTTTCGAAACGAAGAACTCCTAAACTTAAGTTTCCTTTTCTCCTTGGTTGTTTAATTGTAAATATTACGAAATCTTTTACTCGCTCTAATATGACAGCCAGTATTCTTATCTTAAATAGATAATTTTCACACAGCCGTATCTTTTCGGTTATTCCAATCTAATCCTAATAATTTATATACTATTATATTGCTTAACTATTCATCATCATCGTCCTTTGCTTCAGGCAGGTCTTCAGGTCTACATCCCGTATCGGCACAGAGCTGCTGTATATAGGTTCGAGCTGGTCGTCCTGCCTTTGCTCGTCTATATGAAGGGGTCCACAGGGATACGTCACTTATGAGTTCGTCCCTACTTCTCCAACAGTGTCCCGCATGTTTGGTTTGCTCACTTGGATAGTTTTCGTAATGGGTGGTAGGTGGCTGTACAGCTGCTGCTTTGTGGGGTGCTGCATCCAGGACTTGTTCAATATCGCTAGCAGCATTCTTGTGTAGTTGCCGTCATCCTTTTAGTTAGCGTCCATGTAGTGCATCTATATAGCAGTATAGACACAACCGCTGCCTGGAAGAAACTGCATTTCCATTTATCGGTCAGGTCTGACTTTCATTTGATCAATAGCCTATCGATAGCTGTTCATGCCTTTGCTAGTCGCATGTTGATATCTGTCTCGGTTGATGAGACACAGCTATTAGCTATTTTTATTTGATAATAATCACTTGTTTGCACACAGTTATATAGTTTCACGTGTGACTATTGGGACGAACGCCAGACAGAAACCCGCCTACACACCAATTGATATCCCTCTGTCTGTCTGTCTGTCTGTCTGTCTGTCTGTCTCTCTCTCTCTCTACCAGTCTGTCTGTTAGATAGCTGCAGGAACCAAAGGAACTGAACCATCAATACAATCAAAAGTCAGTGGACAATTCTGATTAGATAAAACCAGCCAATCAAAGTATAGAAAAATCCTAAGAATGCCAACTGATTTTGACCACGCAATGATTTTTCCTAGAAAGGACAGTTGCTGAAAATGGATTAAGAGGAGAAGACGCACTTACGTGTTAGTGCTTACAAAAATCTGCCTGTAATCCTGAGAAAAAAACTATGAAAGAAAAAAGAGGGGTGATGAAAGTCAACAACCGAATTGAAGTCAGAAGATAACAAACTCATGAAATAGTCTTCTGTGCGCTGGTATGATGTTGGAAGAGAAATTCATTTACATAATTCTGGCTATTATGGAGAAAATAGCGAAAACATGAAATTTAGCTTATTCGTCAAACTCTTTCAACTGCTAAACCTAAAACCAGCTTGAGATCAACTCAAAGATATCATTAACTTTATGAAGTAATTATAAGACCAAGACAATATGAAGAAAAAAGAGACAATAAAAAGACTAAAAGAGAAAGAGAGAAGAAAAGATAGATTAAAATGTTTATTTAAATTCAACAGCATAAACAACCTTTACAGCTAAGTACTATATTTCTTTTTACTTTTGTGAAACCTTCGCTCATTCAGTATCTCTAAATGTGACATTATTCAGTTAATTTGCTTTAATTCCTTTTTTCTTTAGGTTTCTTCTGAAATCCTGTTGTTTTTAATAACGTTTTATTAACCCAATTTATCTTTGTGTCTGCCTTCTGTATGTCGCTTATGACGATATATTTTCTATCTATCCACGTGTAAACAGAGAGTGAGATCCGGGAAGCAAGACACATCGTAAGCGTTCCGTCTTACTTATTTCATTTTGTTTTTATTTAATTGTCCGGTTGAACAGTGTAATACTATCAACGGTTAAGGGGGAACAACTCCTGACCTTTTATCCACTGGAAGTAACACTATTCAGTCATAAGGAGCGTAACGGTTATCGCCGAAGGAGACGGAATCAGCAACGAGTTCAAATCCTGGACGAAATTGTTTGTGTTTCACTTCGCGTAAATGTCCTTGAGGCAGACACGAGTACATCTGTTCTTCCTTCCTACTATGGGCATATAGTAAGGTAGACTGGGTACTTTAGTTGTTAAGGCAACCAGTCTAGGAGAAAGAAAATTCTGAATTCGAACCAGCTGAACTCCACTTGAAAATCTACTTCGTGTCACATCCTGCCCATAAAGGAGGAGTTCGGGAAAATATCAAGTATTCCAATGTAAAGCTAGTAATCTTCAAAAGAGATTTATTTGAACCATAGACTGTGATCTCGACAGATATACCATCCGAATAAGACTGAA
This sequence comes from Sepioteuthis lessoniana, assembly GCA_963585895.1. NCBI lineage: Eukaryota > Metazoa > Mollusca > Cephalopoda > Myopsida > Loliginidae > Sepioteuthis > Sepioteuthis lessoniana. The sequence continues at coordinate 83,997,882 of OY757916.1, read as the reverse complement.
CGTGCAAGTAATGGTAATGAAGAGTACTCCACATTCTCCAAAGCTTCAGAACCAGTGCCTATACTGCAGATGCAGCTAGACATCCATATTTTTGAGAGGTTTTCACCCCCTGAAGAGAATACAGTAGGCGTATTTTAAGCTTCACCGATAGGGATATAATAAAACATGAGTGCTAAAGTTTAATAAGCAATAACAATTAAAGCCAAATGGAGGTGCCCGTGGTGTAATTGTTATCGTCATAGGAAATGGATACGACGACACGAGTTCAAATCCTGGACGAGACTGTTTGCATTTCACATAGCACTAATACCCTTGGGAAAAGTATGAATCCAATTATTCTCCCTCCAGCTATGGGTAAATAGTAGGAAAGACTAGGGTCTTCAGCCTTGGTGAGGCAACTAGTCTACAAGAAGGAAAACTCTGAATTCAAACCTGTTAAACTCCGCTTAAACAATTGACCTTGTGTCATATCCTGTTCGAGCGGAGGGGTTGGTAAATATGATAATAATTAACGCCATGAAGAGAATGGTTTGGTTTGGTTTCTTTGTTTGATGGCATTTCAACTTTCTTGAGTCATTCAATATAAAAGCCATCTTTGTAGAAGGACAGAGGTGTGAATTATTTAACTCATTGCTGAGAGGCAAAAAAAAAGGGGTTCATATTTTTCTTAAGGGCATTTGTCTGGAAGTTAACCAAATAGGGCAACTGGAGTTGAAACTTGTTTGCTCCGATGTCGCTCTCCTGCACTGTAGCCAATACGCCACAAAAACTCCCCCTTAAATAGAATTCTGGCTAAGATCAAATATTCGAATGAATGCTGTTCAAGAGAACCGAACAGTTCTCTTTAATACTGATTATTGCGAAACAGGTTTAGTTTGCGCCTATTCGTTTTGTTGAAATATATATCCTTCTGTTACATTATCGTAGTGACGATAATCTACCAGAAGGATATATATTTCCCCCGTGTGCATCACGGGATGCTTGAGCACACGTATACACGTGCTTTTCCACCGGCATTCCTGGAATCTACCAGGTGCTGCATCCTAGAGGGGATTTCGAGAGTTTATACACAATTTTTGTCTTAGCGAAAATTCTTCTCAAGTAGAAGCTAACTAAAATGAATCATCATTATCTGTTAGGGTAGATTGAAAAATATGCTCCTGATGATGATCATCTTTAAGTTATGCTGATCGCACGGAGTGCCCCGACAAAAAGTCATGGTGATCTTTCGGTAGAAGTTTCTTCCTTATCAATAGATGTTAATCTCATGAAAGAGGTTAGTTGATAATTATCTAGTCACAGATGTAACCTGGTATTATTCTAACGAAGAAGAAACTCCAGTCCGTCAAAAAATGCTTATACTCATGCTTTTCAACTTCAAGTTTAAACTCAGTAAAAGTTAAACTATGCCGTTTTTTTCCCATAAGACTTTTCCCGTTAGCAATTCTTTCTTCATGTCATCCTCATTGGCTTCAATAAAAAGCAGCACAGCCACCTTAAATGCTAACCTGGTGAAGTTAAGATCTTACTTCAAAATACCTCGATCGACACAATAAGAGATCAACGTATCACCAATGACTCCAGCACTCCAGCCAGTAAACTCAAAATGAGGCAACCAGATCGACAAGCGTTCCGGTTTTCAGAGCAGAAAGATCATCCGCTGTCCCAAGATCCAATATAGTGCCGTATATTGTGTATAAACGCTGTCCGGGACTTCTCCAGCAAATGTCGATTTTAAGAATCATCTGTCAGAGATGTAGAATCACCAACTGGTGGAGGTAAGTAGAACGTGTAGGGTCAAATAAGAAAAAAAACTCGTAAGATATTGAGCCGTTTAAAATCGTCTTATTACTCTGTGCAATGAATATATCGAAACAACCCTTTCACGTTGGATAAGATGTGACACAAGGTTAATCAATCCTATTATTGTTGATTTGTCTTGATAAATATAACTTCAGTCATGTATACTACAAAAAATATATACATATTTAATGTATGCATATATAAAAGAAACATATAATATGCAGACACAAGCCATGTTCAATAGGATATCATAAAAAGCACCAAAATAAAGGGGTTGGTGTGAAATTTTAATTGTATAATATATGATATAATGTAGACATAGCATTAAACATAAATCAGGTGCTTGCTTAGTCGGCTGGGGCTGTAGAATACACCGACTGCTTCTCTGCAGAGGAGTAAGAACCCCCCCCCCCAAACGAGTTTCTTGGATATGACACTAAATAATCTGATGGGGAGGTTCCAGTGATGCAGGAGCTTTGGGGAATACAGAGCACTCCTTTAATGCTATCTCTCCCAGGTACACTCTAGCTTGGAGTGGTAGTATCTGACAGGGTCTTATCTATGAGTCAAATAGAACTAAACCGTGGTTTCAAGAGTTCCCTATTTTTGCATTTAAACTGCGTATTTATGCTAAACTGAATTGTTTAAAATATTACTGTTTTTTTTTACATTGAAACTATACTATGCTAAACTGAATAGTTCGAAATAGAATTGTTTTGACATTTAACTGTGAGTAAACAAAAACTATACCTATACTAAACTAAATTGTTTGAATTAGAACAGTTTGACTAAACTGAATAGCTTATAATAGAAATACTTTTAACAATTAAACTGTGTACTCGTGCTAAACTGAATTGTTTGAAATAGAGCTGTTTATTTGTATAAAAATGGATTTGGCATTAAGTAACCTAAAAAAGTTGATATACCATAAAACCCAAACAAACAGAAAATTAATCAGGTGCATTAAACTGCAAGGGAAAGAAAGAAAGAAAGAAAGAAAGAAAGAAAGAAAGAAAGAAAACTAGAGAAAAGTGTTATAAAGTAAAAATAAGAAAAAAAGATGATATATAGTAGACAGAAGGGATTTTTAAATGGAAGGATAACAAAAAAAAAAAAAAAGAATGATCTAGTAAGTGAAAAAGAAAAAAAATTATAAGTGAATGAAATAAAGGAACAAAAAAAGCATGAAAGATTAAAACTTTTTTGATAAATGTGTGTTTGAAAAATATGTGTTTGTATTTGATCGTATGTGTGTGTGTGTGTGTGTGTGTGTGTGTGTGTGTGTGTGTGTGTGTGTGTGTGTGTGTGTGTGTGTGTGTGTGTGTTCTCACGTGTGTTTGTGAGTGCGTGTCTGTTTTTTCCTTTAGGCAACGGCAAAACATATGACCTCATAACACCGATTTTGGCAAAGAATATTTCATGAGATGAGAAAGGTCAAAGCTAACATTATTTATAACCAAAACTTTCACCATCCAGGCGTTTCATAGATTCAAAGACATTCTTTTATTTATTAAGTGTTACGACTGTCAGAAAAAATATTCTTGTTACTTTTATTTATAAGAAACCAAGCAAAAACATTAATCCATTCAAAGATCTCCGATTACAATATATTCAAGCTTTTGTTTTCTCCAACTTATACGTTGATACCTATGCGTCCTACTTTCTGGATAAGTATATTTTTACCATGTCCGAGGTTGATGTTCAATTCCAGGTAAAAATGACCATTAACGGTAGGTTAAAAAAGATTATCATAACACTATCATTTTGTTGGGTGATGTGTGTGGTTTAAAGGTTAATAGACAATTACTAGTGAGTTCGATTCTCACCAAATGCTCCATGGCCTTGTGCCAAACTTAGCTAAGCATTGAAAGTGATAACAATCTTTTTGACCTTTATTTCTTCTTTGACCTTTTGTTCTATTAATCCTTTACATTTGTAATAATCTGGTCGACCATCGAGGCACCACATTACTTGATAACAATTTCTGTGGTTTGGGGTTCTTTATTGCGCATGAATAGTTGCCTGATTTTGTCTCTCACGTCTGTGTTGATTATTTCATATGTGAAGCAACTTATCTCTGTGGTCTGTATCCGTTGTCAGCGTTCTTTTTAACAATTGAAGAACAATTTTATTGAATTAATAATTATCCAATGCTTCTTTTTGTTGAACAGATCGTAAAAATTAAAGTGATTTTATACAAGACTGAAATCGATTTTTCCTAAGAAATTCCAGGAAATACCCCATACATATATATTAGATTACAAATTTGATTTGCATTATTTTATCGTGGATCATAATGTTACCTCAAAATGGGAATCGATTCTTAATCAAACAAAAATTTGTTTTTTTATTCTATTCAAAATTGAACTTAATTGTTGTTTCCATTGTGATGAATGATTTTTGTTGACTTCATAGAGTTTACAAAATTTTAGGGCTTGGATTAGTTTAGACTTAGGGTTTGTATCAATGAAGAACAACAGCTTGCATTTTTTTTCTTTTCTTTGTTTTATGCGATCCTATTCAAGGAATTTCTATTGGTCATTAAAACTTATTACCGTTTAGTAATTTTAGTGTAAAAAATTATTGTCGAAATATTCCTTCATCTTCTATGCATTTTTACATCGACTTCTATTTCTATATCTTCACGAAATCTTGGATTGCAAAAAATATCTATTAATTAGCGATTAATTCGAATCAATTTTGTACATTAGTTCAATTTCTTGCCCTATTTGTAAAATAATGACTTGTTTCACAGTGTATTAAGAATATATTCAATAATATAATACTATTATTATTATTATTATTATTTGAGAGTTTTTTCCCCACCAGCGTTAGCTGATGGTTTTCCACTGTTTTCTAAGTGACAACAAGTCTCCAGGACTCTTCTTTGTATTCTGGCCGGTCTTAACAATGCTGAAGTTTGGATGGTCTTCACACATCCTCTTATTTCCAAGTCCTCCAGTCCCTGTACTAATCCTTTGGTGACTTTATCGAGCGCACCAATTACAATTAGTATCATCGTCACTTTCATGTTCCATAATTTTTTCAGTTCTCTGGCAAGTTCTAAGAATTTATCTCTCTTTTCGCTTCCTTTTCGATTTACTCTGTGGTCAGCCGGAACGGTAAAGTCCCTATTTGGTAGGTTTATTTTTATGTTTTACTAACTTTCGCTAGGTCTAGTCGTCTGGCTGAGATTAGGTGATCCATTTTTATCTCAAAATCCCAGAGAACTTTGTACGTCACATTTTCTAGGATAGATTCCAGGTTGTGCATATACTATTTGTTCGTGTGGTCAAATCTAAATTTCTTGCACAATTCCAAGTGGATCCCCTTCTCCACCCAGTCGTGTCTGATTTTATAATCTCTTTGCGCTAATTTACTACGTTCGCTTATTATGTGATTGATCGTTTCATCTCTTTTACTACATAATCTACACTTGCTATTTTGTTGTGTCTTGTTTTGTTTTTGCCTTCACATAGTTAGTCTTTATGGCGTTATTTTGGGCTGCTATAAGGAGAGATTTTTTCTCTCTTAAGGATTTTCCTTTTTTGGCTATGTCCTAGTTTTCTCACGAAAGATTTCGCTTGTTTGTCGCTTGAAATGTCGATACTGTTGTTTTTCTTTCTATTTTTGTTTCCTCTTGTGTTGTCTGTATTGTTTCTAGTGGCTGTAATCAGTCTTCTTCCACGCTTTTTTTTATGCAGCCTTCAAGTCATTGTATAGATGCATCGACGCTGTCTAGAATACTGCTAAGTCCTCTTCCTCCTTCTTGACACATACAGTCTCTCTACATCATCTCTGGGATGTAAGGCCTAATGTATCTTCATGAGTTTTCTTGTTCTCTGATCCATTTGCTGGAGTTCTTCTCAGGTCCACTTTAAAAATGATCCTGAGTATCTTACAAGGGAGACAGCCCAGGTACTTATCCTTTTGATCAGATTCCTGCTCTATTGTTTCGAGTAATTTTATCGTTTTTCTGAGGTATTCTTTTTTAATTTTTTTTTCTTTCATCTTCGCGTGTTTAATGGCATCTTCTTCCACATTCCCAAGTATTCTCCGAGCGTTTTGGTTTTGTTTTAATATTGTAGTTCTATTCCTTCCGTTGCATGTCGTTTTCCGTTTTTCATTATTTGCATGGTACATCGTTATGCAAAAGAACGATATGCCATAAAATTCTATTTTAAACTTGGAAAAATGCCACAGAAACGTATGGAATGTTTCAGACTGCTTTTGGACTAACTTGCATGAATCGAGTATCAGTTTTTGAGTGGCATAAGAGATTCAAGGAAGGCAGGGGATCTGTGATGGATGATGAGAGGTGTCTGAGGAGTAAGGAAGTCAGAACACCAGGGTTGATTGGCCAAAGGGTTAGGGTTAGGCTTAGGGTTACTATGTTGAGCTTTTAAAGGAGTTCAGGAAGAGATTCCGTCGGAAGAGCCCAGCACTCTTCAAATCGGGTCAGTGGCATTTCCACCACGACAAAGGACCAGTCCACAACTCCATCCTTATCACAGACTATTTGACCAAGATGGGCGTCAAGTCAGTTCCTCACCCTCCCTATAGTCCAGACCTTGCTCCCTGTGACTTTTGCTTAATCCCTAAGCTCGGAGGCTGTCGCTATGAGACAATTGAGGAGATGGAAGAGGCTGTGACGAAGGTCATTGACACGCTCACACAAGAGGACTTGCAGGGGGGCTTCCAGAAGATGTTGGAACGGTAGAACAAGTTGCAGCCAGAGGAGATTACTTCGAAGGGGACTAGAGTTTCATGTGCGTACTATCAATAAAAGTACCCGTATAAAAAAAGTCTGGAAACTTAATTAATGATCCTCGTATGTGATTGAGCTGAATCATCGCTATTACCATTGTAGTAAGGGTAGCTCATCTCGCTGGAAGATTCCTCACTGGATTTTTACTTCAGTTAAACTTTTTTACCTACTTTCAGTTCCACTCTTCAGTTCTCTATGGTATGTTCTAAAAAACTTTATGACTTTACCGAATATCTTGTACATTTTCAGACAGTGTATAAACCAGTTTTGCGGGACAACATCATATACCTTTTTTATTGTCAATCGACGCTAGAGCTAGGATCTTCTGTCTCATCTTGCTCTCCTCAGGGATGTGTTGATCAGCTTAGAGTACGTCTTCTGTACCTTTGGTCCACTTGCAGCATCCTTTCTTTTCCTCAAGGGAAGAGTCCGCGGTTTATTTGCGAATCGTATATCTCCTCTATAATTTGAGCTTTTAGTATTTTCCACATCATCGGTAGGTATGTTATGGATCTTTAGTTGTTGGGGCGGTTCATTTTGGAGGGTCTTTTGGATCAGGGTGGACTTTCCTTTTGTCATTCATTGGTGTATATCCTTTTCCTGTAGGTATTTATTCATTTCAATAGCCTGTCAGTTAATTGAATTTTTAAAACCAGTCTCCATGCATGCCATTGTGGCCGGGCGTTTTCCAGTTTGGTACATTTCTGAGTGCTGCTTTGAGTGAAATGTGGTGTATTTTCGCCTTTTGTCTTTCTTCGAGTCTTTCTAACTCATTCCCATGTTCATTATCCATTCGGTTTTTCTTAATGTTTTCTTCGTTTCCATATTTTGCTCCAAAATCTTTTATTTCCTTGTCATCTGGTTGTTGATATGTGTTGGTGCATTCTCCTCCTACTTGCTGATAGAATTTTATTTCTTTTTTTGGAATGTTCAGCTATTTAATTTTAAAATGTATTTTATGTTTCTTACTACCCTTCAGCGGGTCTTTACCCATGATCTAGTGTGATAGAATGTAGTGATTGTGTTTATTTTATGTCTTTATGTTTTTGCTATCTCCTTTAGGTGATATTTTTCAGTTACATTAATAGTTCTCTCCGAAGGAGATGGGCAGTTATGCAAAATGCAATTTTTTGCATTTCATATAGGCTGCGACTGCCAGGTATCTTGTTAATATACGTATCTGTCCCTTGATCATATTTAGTGCTCCAACTATTACTGGTACTATGGTAGTTCTAAGATGGTACATTTTTTTATTTTTGTTTCCAATTCTTTGTATCTACTTGTTTTATTTTATTCTTTGATTGATATATTATTACCTGTTTACACTGATATATCAATTAGAAAATATGGTTTTCTTTCGTAATCCTTAACCAGTATTTTTATTTTTTTCTTCTGTTATCGGTTCTGGAAGGTGTTTATACCTTTTTTTACAATCCAATGTTTCATCGTATTTACATACTTTCCAGTGAATGTAATGTCTTTTTATTATGCCTTTCTTTATATTTTGTTGGTTTTTAGGATTAAGCAACCGGACACTAAACGGTCAATTGATTCAGGTTTTTGTTTGTACAATTTACATAGTGAGTTTAAATCGTTTTTATGGTGTTTGCTTGATAGTTTTTAGTTGGCAGGCGCCGGTGCTGTGCTGCTTTTAATAAACCCTTAGTATCCACTTTTAGTTCAGCACTTTCAGCCAACAATTGGTTTTTACTACATCAATAACAACATTTCTAATTCTTTGTGCGTATCGTTCATGTAATGTTTTTTGTTCCCCGTCGATTTTTAATTGATTTAGTCCTTTCGGCTTTACTGCTTCATGTTTTTGCTGCCTCTGTTACCTTACCTGTTATGTCTATTTTTTTCGGTGTGTGATCGAGTTTATCAGCAAATTTATTACTTATTTTAATTGAATATTTTTCTTTTACTTCTCATGTGTGTTTACTAATTGTAGTATCTAATTTATTGTAGTGTCAAAGGTTTATTTTTATCCTATCGCATTTGTTTTGTCGGTCAATTTTAGTTGGATTAATTCCCTTCCATAATTTTTCTCTTGAACTAGTGACGTTTTATATCTGCTTTTGGGTGATACATTTTGTGGCTTTTAAATAGCTTCCTAACTTTAGTATACATCTTTTTTATTATACGTCCATTTTATTATATCTAAACGATATCTTATTACTGGTGTTGCCAGGATGTTAATTGCTATGATTTTCTTTTTGGCATTATATTCTGTTCTTAATAGGGCTTATAAGGTCACTATCTTATTGTACTCAAGACGTTTTTCTTATTTATCTTTATGTATAGTATGACTGATACCATTGACTTCGTTAATTCATAAATATTTATCAGTTTTATTGTGCTGTAACTGGAATTTCTGTGTTTATATCTAGAGTAATGTTTTTAGACTTTACAAACGATCCTTTCTTAAATGCTACTATTAGACATTTGGCCTGACCAAATTGCATTTCTAAGTCATCACTAAATCATTTTACAGTGCTCAATAGACCTTGTAAATCGTCATCATTTTTTTAATATAACTTTATATCGTCCATATAGAAGCGTAGGGGTTTTCTTAATAGTAGTTTTATATTCAAAGTCTGTTTTTTTTTTTTTACTTCTATGCAGAGAGATCTATACCCAAACAAAATGGAGAAAGTGAGTCTTCTTGGAAGATTCTATTGTTAATTTTCAGATTATTAGTTTTGAGCATGTCTTTTTTCATAATCAACCAGAAGTTATTATGTTACCTTTCTATATTATATTTTAGGAATGTCGTAATATCTGGTGATATCTTTAAAATGTTTAGAACTTTTAAAATCCATTTGTAGTGTAAAAGCTTTCTTTTTGTTAATCGAAACCATGCTTAGACTTTTCCGTTTGGATCAATCATCTAATTTATGAGGAGCTGATCTTTGCAGCCATTTGATTATTTTTGGAATCTTCTTCCTTTTTCTAAATTGAAGATAATTTTACATTCTATTCCTTTAGAATCGATGTTATCATTCTATATGTTGTGAGAAGGCATTTGATTGGTCTGTAGTTTTTTTGCATTGGTCGTTTCTTTTGTTAAAGGTATGCAACTAATTCTGTGAGCCAATCAGGCATTTTTTCACGTTCTTTTATGATTTCATAAATTAGTTTCGTTATTAGTTAATGTATGCACGATAGGCGGTTGAGCCAAAAGTTTGTTTTATATATTCCAGATGACTTCCGTTAATGTGTACTTTTAAGTGTATTTATAATCTCTTCTATGGTAATATATTCATACATTTGTGGTTCATTATTTTATAAATGCCTTTTAAATATTAAATATAACTTTCATTTTCATCATAGAACTTCTTATGGCTCCATATGTTACTTAAAAATAATTTCAATTCTTCAATCATAAGGGTTACCTTTATATATATGTCTCTCTTCCTAATTCTCGAAATGATTTTTTAGGGTCACCTTGAAATATTTTTTCCGTGTCAAAAGAACTTTTTTTCACATTTCCGGATATGTTGAGCCATGCGTTAGATATTTTGTTTTATTATCGGGATCTTATCGATTGATATTATCGCCTATTTTCTTTTAATTTTTCTTGCTTTCTGAGTTTTTCACTTTTACATTGTTACTCGTTTCATCAAGTATATCAATATTTCTCTTTTATATTTTTCTGTATCTTTAATTACAATTAGTGTTTCTTTAAACTATTTTGCGTATTTGTTTTATAAATTGCTTCACAGTGAATTAAGAGTATATTCAATAGTATAATCGTATTATTATTATTATTCATTAGAGTTTCACGGGAGATTGAGTGACAGCAAGTCTCCTCAAGTCTCCAGGACTCTTCTCAGTATTCTGGCTGTTTTCAATAATGCTGTTGTTTGGATGGTCTCCACTCGGCCGCCAACTTCCAAATCTTCCAGGCCCTTAAATAATCCTTTAGTTACCGTGCCAAAAGCACCAATCACAATTGGCATAATTGTCACCTTCATGTTCCATAGTTTTTTTCAATTCTCTAGCAAGGTCGAGGTACTTATCTCTCTTTTAACAATCTTTCAGTTTTATTCTGTAGTCAGCCGGGGCAGAAAAGTCGACAATTTTGCAGATTTTCTTTCTTTTGTTGATTACTATAAGGTCTGGTCTTCCAATGGGAGTTTGTGTGTGTCATTTTCTAGGACAGGTGCTGGGTTGTGCATATACCATTTATTGGCATGGTCAAATTTAAATTTCTTGCACATTTCCCAGTGGATCACCTTGCCTACCCAGTTGTTTCTAGCCTTGTACTCCTGTGCCAATTTGCCGCAATCGCTTACTATGTGATTGATGGTTTCATCTCTGTCACCGCATCGTCTACATTTGCTATTTTGTTGCGTCTAATCTATCCTCCCTTATTATTATTTCACTCCTTGTGAGTTTTTCGCACCCCCGTAAGCTGGTGGGTTTTTACTGGAGTCAAAGTGACACCAAGTCTCCACAGGTCTCCAATACTCTACTCAGCATCCAAGCCGATCTCAACAAAGCTGTAATCTGAATCGTCTTGATTCTTTCTCTGATTTCCAGTTCCTCGACTCCTTTTTCCAAGATTTTGGGGACCGTTCCAAACGCACCAACTATAATTGACACCATGGTCACTTTCATCTTCAATTATTTTTTAGTTCTCTAGCAAGGTTCAAGTATCTGACTATTATTTCACTTTCTTTCATTTTTATTCTGTGATCCACTTGAACGGCAACATTTAATGGATGACAAGTTTTCTTTTTATTAATTAACACTAAGCATTATTATTATTATTATTATTTCCCTCTGTTTCAAGTTTTTCTCACTAGCTTCACTTGGTGCTCCTTGGGTGGAATCAAAGTAAAAGCAAGTCTCCTCAGATTTCTAGATTATTATAATAACACTTTGCAAGTTTTCCACACCAGCAGTAACAGATGATTTTCGTTAAAGTCGAAGTAAGCGTAAGTCTCCTCAGCTCTCCAGGATTTTTCTGAGTCTTCAATTTAACCATTGCTCTGATCTCCGCCGGCTCAATTATTATTATCATAATTATTATCATTATTATTGCAATTAACTTACACTTTTAAAAGAAATCTGTAAGGGTTAAATTTTAAATCTACTATCTTATGGTTAGGGAATGACGATTATTTTTAAAATGTCAGTGATTTTAGTAGTTAGATCACGAAGCAAATAAATAGATCAAATGGTACGTTAACATTTTCTCAATGCGTTTTTACTGAAATAAAAAAAATGATTATACAAAGGAGGAAATCATATTTTTTCACTTGACATAAACTTAATGAAAATTGTGTGAGTAAACTAAAAGCTTAAATTAAGAGTTTATCATTTAATCATTCAAACCAACTTTCATTTGGTTGAAATATTGCGCTTCTATTAGTTTTCTAATACATTGGAAAGTTAAAGATTATTTTTGCTAAAAAAAAAAAGTTCCTTTACAATTTATTTTAGAACATAAAACAAACTTTCCGAATTGTTAATCTCTTACGGCTTCATAGCTTTTCTTATCTGATTAAATTTGATAATCAATAAAAAGATCGAAAATCTAAAAAATATCTAAAATATCGAGACAATTAACAAAGCAAAAAATGATTTATTACAATAATTAAGTAATTTAATTACTAAGGCTATCAACAATCGCTTATTTATAAAATGTTGAACTTAATTAAATTAAATAAAAATAATTATCTTATAATTTGATTTTTAATAAGCAATTTATTTATCCCCTTCAAGCAAGAACAGCTAAGTACGCCAAGACATAGGAGGTATACTGCGTTATATTACAAACTAAGTTTTGTTGTTTTTTGACGAAAATATTTTTTCAAGTTCAGTATAAGTAAACGACGAAACATTTGAGGAAATAGTAGCAGTTGTCTAAGCTCCATAGAAAAAAGTTACTGAAAAGATTTACTGCTCATTACAAGCTGCGGATTGTTCCCTGGCGAACAGAAAGGATGCCGCAAAGGATCCAGAGGCACAGCAGAATTACTCTACATAGATCAACACATCCTAAACGAGAGCAAGACAAGACGGAAAAATCTAGCTATGGCCTAGATAATACACTGGATAATACACTGTCTCAAAATGTACAAAATATCACATGAAGTCATAAACTTCATCGAAAAGACCATATAAGCCTGGAGAGTAGAACTGACAGCAGGGGGATGAAGCTTGGCTTAAACAAAGATCCAAAGAGGGATTTTCCAAGGAGATGAACAATCACCCTTACTATTCATATTAGCCATGAAGCCACGTAAACACATACTCAGAAAATGCACAGCCGGGTACAAACTCAGCAGATCGCAAGAGAAGATCAATCACCTTACGTACAGGGATGACATTAAGCTATTTGCAAAAAATGAAAAAGAACTGGAAACTCTCATACACGCCGTTAGAATATACAGTCAGGACATGGGAATGGAATTTGGCATAGAAAAATGTGCCATGCTCGTCATGAAAAGTGTCAAACGACATATGACTGACGGAATGGAACAACCGAATCATGACAAAATTAGAACGCTCGGAAAAGAGGAAACCTACAAATACTTGGGTATCTTGGAGGCTGACACCATCAAACAAGTGGAAATGAAAAACAAGATCCGGAAAGAATATCTCAGGAGAACTAGAAAACTAATCGAGACAAAACTCTCCAGCAGAAACCTCATCGAAGGAATAAATACTTGGGCTGTGCCCCCCATTAGATATTCGGGACCCTTTCTCAAGTGGACAAGAGATGAACTTAAACAAATGTATCAAAGAACAAGAGAATTAATGACCATGCATAAGGCATTAAATCCCAGAGACGACGTTGATAGACTTTATGAATTAAGAAAAGAGGGAGGAAGAGGACCCACCAGCATCGAAGACAGCGTTGACGCATCGATACAACGACTTGAAGACTACATAAAAAAACACGAACG
>OY757916.1:83931891-83979391 GCA_963585895.1 Sepioteuthis lessoniana | reverse complement strand
ATAATTCCTCTATTGACTACATATCAGGCAACAAATTTATTGATACACTTTAGTAGGAAATATTATTTACGTATAAGATTTGTTGTGCAAAGAAACCTAAAGTAATGAGATCAGTAGATCTTGGTGATTTTTTTTTTCTGAAATTATTGGAAATATCGATAAAAAAACTTTTCCCCCTTAAAGCAGAAATAGATATCAAGTTAAGGAACAGTTATGAGGTGTTTCGCGTGAGATGACACCTAACAGGAAAATCTTTACTGTCAATTTTGTCAGCTGATTCATTTGTTTAAAGCCTGGCTGTCGTTTTAATCAAATTCGAATTACTTGTTACAGAAGAATAATTTTAAAAGAGAGAGAGAGAGAGAAAGAAAAGAAAAATGCCACCTTTTCTTAAAAGGAGTTCATTGTTGCAAATTTGAAAAGCAAAGAACGAAAAGAAGAAAATGAAACTAAATTCAGATCAGAATGTTAGGCTGATTGGTTGGTTTTACACAATTTCAGTCCTTGCTGAGTTATTTAATGCCTAAGTCAGTTTATTTTTGCTTCTTCTTAGTTTCAAGTAATTAAAAAGTTTCAAGTAGTTCATGACAGTAATTACTTGTAAACTATTAGAATTTCAAGTGACTATTCTTAATCCAGTTAATTTGTATGCAAGTATATGGTTTCAATTATTCCTATCTAATATAAATCATTTATACACAATTATTCATTTTCAAGTATCTACTTCTATTTAACAATAATACTCATGTGTTTGCACACAGTTGCATGATTTCAAATATTCTTATTGAATGCAAAACATTATACGCAATATGGTTTCAAGTGATTAATTATGGTCATTTATATTTATACATATTTACCAACCCCTCCGCTTGGGTAGGATATGACACAATGTCAATTTTTAAGCGGAGCTTAACAGGTTGGAATTCAGAGTTTTCCTTTTCCTAGACTAGTTGCCTCACCAAGGCTGAAGAACCCAGTCTGCCCTACTATTTGCCCATAGCTGGCAGGAGAATAATTGGATTTATACCTTTCCCAAGAGTACTAGTGCTATGTGTAATGCAATCAGTCTCGTCCAGGGTTTGAACCCGTGTCGCCGTGTCCATTTCCTACGACGATAACTATTACAACACGGGCACCTTTATAAGTAATTATGGTCATTTATAAACAATTATAAATCCAGGTAACTATTTTTGAAATAAATAATTGCTCACATTTTTATGCTTTCAAGTGTGCCTGTCTAATAGTAATAATTATTGAACAGATTTATTTCAGCCATAAATGATATCCAAACAAGTACTTCTATTTCAGGTCGGAGTGCACATGGAGGAATGGCGACGTAGCGGTAACCTCTATATTCTCCAGAACTGAAGGCTTGCTATTGGATAGAGTTTAATGTAATAACCAGTGGAACCCTTTTGAGGACTGTATTACCACTCTGAAGAAGTTATAATCGGCTTATACTAAGCCTCGCGTGGTCGTGATTATTTAGAAAGGAATCATTTCAGCCATTATATTCAGCTATTTTCTCTTTTAAGCTTTTCGTTTTGGTTGGTTTTCTTCGTTTAACAGCATATCAACCTTCATGGTTTATTTAATGCCCTAGCCATCGTTCTTGATGAACAGTATTGGTGCTATTTACCCATAGCTGGGACACAAGAGGGTCCATACCTTTCCCAATTCGAAAGTGAAAGTAATAGCATGACGGAAGTTCGAACTCGCTTACTACGATAGAGTAGTCCACCATGTTCTCGACTACGTTACGGGGACTCGCTCTTTTTTGTTTTAAATGCTTTAAAAGCTTTTTTTTTCTTTAAAGCTCTTAAAACGAATTAAAGCTCTGAATGATTCTAAAATAAAAATCTAACTATAAAACCTGTTGCTGCTAAATCTATTTGTTTGTTCACCAAAAAGTATCACGCGAATGCAACCCAAAAAATGTGAAAAACAAACTTGAATACACATTAATAACGTTATCTGCTAAAGTAAAACTTTGGAATAGAGTGATTTATTTATTCATTTTAACTACATGCCAATCCGTCTGGAATTATTTTATGCCTAGAGGTTAGAAAATTACCTACAATGTATATCTATATTTACATTTTTATATAGTTGCTAAAGATTTTTTGGCTCAAGGTTTTTTGTATTTATCCAATCCCTCCTCACGAGCCGGATACGAAACAAGATCGATTCTTTAAACGGAATTTAACGGGTTTGAATTCAGAGTTTTCCTTCGCATAGACAAATTGCATAACCAAGTAAACTCTACTATTAAACCCATAGCTGAAGTAAGAATAGTTAGATTCACATCTTTTCCAAGAGTATTAGCGCTATGTGAAATATAAGCAGCCTCGTTATATGATAACTCAGTTTTATGTTAGATTGGAATATCTAATTTAAACAAATTGCAATCAGATCTATTTCATGCATCGTTGCAACCCTAACAGGTATTACCACTCCGGCTCAGAGGAAACAGGAAAGTAATGGCAATAAATACTATACACAGCTAGAGAACTGGAGCCTCTGCACCAGAAGCAGTTTCGTGTCATAAACAGAACACTCCTTTTGGAATTGGTCTACTCTTCTGCAGAGATTGCAGTCAACATATTCAAAGTCCCACCGACAAGTGTTACAAAGATCTGTTTGATAGTATATTTGCTGGTAATAAAGTTACTCATGATACCAATAGTGGGAGGACAATTCAGCATATCGGTCGACCAAGAGGAAGAAATGGCACTGGATAGAAGTCAGTGGCGCAGACTAATTCATGTGGGCATTGAATCGTTTGAGAACAGTTGTGTTTAGTGTGCCACTAACAAACGATCAGTTCGTAAAGGCGAACAAGGACCTGCAGAGGTTCACCAAGCCATCACGTCAACAGTGAAATAAGTGGAAAACTCTGTCTCTCGCTTGCTGGTCTTAAAAGCCATCTACGCAAACATGACCAACCAGCCGCTTCGCATGATGACTTCCATGTGAGCCAAAATGACCGACAATGCCCTGTTTGTAGTAAAATTTGCCGCGATTGGGCAGGCTTAAAAAGTTATCTGCAGGTGCATACAACCTAAAAGAAAATGGGGGGAAATAAGGTTGTAATCACAAAATTCAATAAGGGGAACCGAGAGAACAGGCTATAGTATGAGAAAACTTTAAAGTTTTCCTTTTTTGTAACGGAAGAAAATAGATTTTTTTTTCTAATTTTAAATTTAATTTTTGTTTTATTTTAACAGAAACACCGATTCATTCATTTAGTCATTTATTTTCTTAAATATTTATCAATTCCTATTTTTTACCAATGATTTTTCTTACGAATTTTTCTTTTCCTTTGTCTTTTAATTTCTTTATTCTTTAGTTTCTACCGGAATCAAATATTGTATCTCTTTTTTAAAATTTAAGTTTAAGCTTAAATTTTAACAAGAATACCGATTCATCGTATTTATCAATTTTTGGTGATATTAATGTAATATGATCTTCAAGATTATTGGAAGTTGAATGAAAGAAGGTGTCGATTGGTGAGAAAAAGGAAAGTCAGGAAAAGTGCCTGTGGCAATGAAAAACAACAAAACAGAAAGACTTAATTCAGATGTTTATATCAAACAACAGAGAAATAAAAATGAAACAGACGCTAAGAAATTGCCCATCTTTGAGCAGCAAAAATAAAACTTCAGTTAAAATCAATGCCAATTGCAGTGGGAGTAGAACATGCAAGATGACAAAAATACAAGAAGAAACAGCAGTAACGCTTGAAACAGGGATTAAGAATTATTCAAAGGCGACTGAATGAAACGTATGAAAATATAATGAGCCTCCATGTAAAGAAAAATGATAACCCCAAAGAATGTCAAAGGAAACTAACAAAATTGGGTTAAGTGCAATATTTCAATATAGAGCTCTTACTGATGATTTAGTCAAGGAAAATGTGATTAAAATAATTGTAAGAAATACAACTATTATTCAAAATCGAAGAAATTCTGTAGTTTTAAAAAAGTATTAACTATAACTTTTCTGAAGAAATTTAATTGCCCCACTCTCATGGATTTATGGATAAAGTATACCAGTTTCTTAATGCCAACCATTTTTCCTCAGAGCCTACATCATATAGTAAATCCAATAAATCTTTATAAATCGTTATAAATCCTTATGTAAATCCAATAACAGTTTGATGGGAGTCCCCGTGTCGTAGTGTCCAACGTTCTTGACTGCGACATCCTTGTAAGTAAGTTCGAGTTCCAGTTGCACTATTACATTCACTTTTGGATTGCTACCCCAAAGAAAGGTATTACCCTTCTTATTCCAGATATGTGTTAAATAGAACCACCACGGCTGTTCTCCGTGGATGGCTTTGGCATTAAATAACCTACAAAGGTTGACAGACCATAAAGTAACCACAAACCACAATAACTGCTCCCACAAAGGGTGATATACCGCAAAGTAACCACAAACCACCATAAATGCTCTCACAATGATTGATATACTACAAAGTAACTACAAACCACAATAACTGCTCCCACAATGGTTGATATACCACAAAGTAACCACAAACCACAATAACTACTCCCACAATGGTTGATATACCACAAAGTAGCCACAAACCACAATAACTACTCCCACAATGGTTGATATACCACAAAGTAACCACAAACCACAATAACTACTCCCACAATGGTTGATATACCACAAAGTAACCACAAACCACAATAACTGCTCCCACAATGGTTGGTATACCACAAAGTAACCACAAACCACAATAACTGCTCCCACAATGGTTGGTATACCACAAAGTAACCACAATAACTGCTCCCACAATGGTTGGTATACCTCAAAGTAACCACAAACCACAATAACTGCTCCCACAATGGTTGGTATACCACAAAGTAACCACAAACCACAATAACTGCTCCCACAATGGTTGGTATACCACAAAGTAACCACAAACCACAATAACTGCTCCCGCAATGGTTGGTATATCTCAAAGTAACCACAAACCACAATAACTGCTCCCACAATGGTTGATATACCACAAAGTAACCACAAACAACAATAACTGCTCCCACAAACATAAGATAGTTGTGTCTAGGCAGAGAATCACTAGTTCACCAGCATACCTTTGTGATTTGATAATTAATCACAGGAATTCAAATTAGAAAGGTTTCAAAAACTTTAGGTCTTACGATTCAGCACTTTCTTTTCCTTGAAAAGAAACACAAATGTCTGACTCTTCTGGTCTCTAAACAAACCCGATCATTTTTTACAGATTCTATGATAATAAATGAAATTTAAAAAATAAGTAAAATTCCTAAATATTAAATGCACATACACATTTTTATTCATTTAAAGGGGAAAGAATACCGGAAACTCTGCTCTCCGGAAGTTGCAGTTAAAACAGCGTGAAATAAAAATATGCACCGATGTGTTTACATAACATATACAGGCATGCAGTCTGTATCTGATGAATTATTCAGACGATTATCCTCATCTTAGCTGTTTTTTTCATGATCCCTTCTATCTATATATCTATCTATCTATCTCTGTCTCTGTCTCCTTCTCTCTCTTCATGTAAAATTGCCATATAATCTTTGAATCTATTTCATTTTTTTTTAGGGAGAGATTGTTTTGTATTCGTTCGTTTATTTTATTTTAATTTTTTTTTATAAAACTTCATTCCCCCACCCCCGGAAACGGGATAAATCCCAAGGCCAAGCATTGAAAATCATGCTGCCACGTAAATCACAGTAATTTAGTCTGTATAACACAGTTCTGTGAATAATGCGCACACTAATCTTTAAACTGAAAATTTATGGAAAAAAAATGAAAAACAAACAAAAGCAAAATGTTATGTTTTTTTACTTGCATTTCTTTCATCGTTATTTCCGCTGCTTTTATCACAAATCTCAGAATGTTTATAAGCACCAAACATCAGAAATAAAAATCTTGTCTGTTTTTACTCGGGGATCCTGTTTCAAAGCGACGGCTGAGGAATATAGAGGCATAATATTGTTTTTTTTTAATCTCTTGGCTGAAGCATTTACAATCATAATTAACTTTTTAATTAGCATCTCTTTAATCTTAATTTCACTTGCTTTATGTTGAATGATAATAATGATAATCATTACGCTTGGAGAAAAAGAAACCCACAAATACTTGAGGATATTGGAAGCTGACATCATCAGACAAGTGGAAATGAAAAAAAAAAATTAAAAAGAGTATCTCGGAAGAACTAGAACATTACTCAAGACAAAACTATATTGCATGAACCTTGTCAAAGGAATAAATACTTGGGTTGTTCACCTTGCAAGATATTCGGGACCATTCTTGAAGTGGACCAGAGAAGAACATGGCAAAAGAAGTCGAACAGATAAGCAACATGGCAAAAGAATTAGAGGGCTCGAATAAGGCCCGAAAGCAGTAATGCACATTGATTTACTCAAAACGACTCTAAAAAAATATCAAATTGGAAAACGCCTGGCCATGATGGAATACATGGATTCTTGTTCAAGAAATTCGCCTCTATTTACGACAGACTAGCACTCGGAATGAACAGATGCCTACAAGGAGCACACGTACTCGAATGGATGACCAAAGGAAAAACCACACTGATCCAGTAAGACCCTTTAAAGGAACTGCCCCAAATAACTACAGAACCATAAAGTGTCTACTTATGATGTGGCAAATACTAACAGCACAAATTAGGAAGATATTCATTACTTGCAAACAAGCCGAGGATCCAGAGGCACAGGAAAGCTACTCAACAGAGATCCAGAGGCACAGGAAAGCTACTCAACAGAGATCAGCACATCCTCAACGAGAGCAAGACCTGACGGAAAGATCAAGCTATGGCCTGGATTGACAACAAAAAGGCATATGATATAGTTCCGCAAAGCTGGATAATAAACTGCCTCAAAATGTACAAAATATCAGATGAAGCCATAACTTTATCGAGAAAACCCAGGAAAACCTGGAAAGTGGAACTGACATCAAGAGGGAAAAGCTTAGCTAAAGCGATGATCCAAAGAGGTATTTTTCAAGAAGATGGACAATCATCATCACTATTTATAATTGCGATGATACCACTTAACCACTTAACACAGAAAATGCTCGGCCGGATAAAAACTTTGTAAAGTGCAGAAAAAAGATCATTCACCTAACGTACATTGACGACATCAAGTTGTTTGCAAAAAATGAAAAAGAATTGGAAACTCTAATACACGCAGTGAGAATATAGTCAGGACATAGGGATGAAATTTAGCATAGAAAAATGTACCATGCTAGTTATGAAAGGCGGCAAACAACATTTTACGGACGGAATGGAACTACCAAATCAAGAAAAGGTTAGAACGCTCGGAGAAAAGAAAACCGACAAATACTTGGGTATCTTGGAAGTTGACACTATCAAACAAAAGTAAATAAAAGAAAAAAACAAGAATATCTTGGGGGAACCAGAAAACTACTCGAGAAAAAACTTTGTTGCAGAAACCTTATCAAAGGAATAAATACCTGGGTTGTTTCCCTCGTAAGATATTCGGGACCATTCTTGAAGTGGACCAGAGAAGAACTTAAGCAAATGGTGCAGAGAACAAGAAAACTAATAACCATGTATAAGGGATTGCATCCCAGAGATGACGTTAACAGACTATATGTATCAAGAAAAGAAGGTTGAAGACTACTTGCCAGCATTGAAGACAGCGTTGAAGTGTCGATAGAACAACTCGAAGACTACATAGACCAGCGTGGAGGAAGACTGATTACAGCCACCAGTAAAAATACTAACAACACGAGGACCAACAGAACGACAATAACTAGAAAACACAAATAGGCAAAAAAGAACTCTATGGACGTTTTAAGTGACTAATAAGCGACAGCTCACACGAGAAAATGTGGACGTGGCTAAGAAAAGGAAACCTTAATAGAAAAACAGAATCTCTTCAAATAGCAGCACAAAACAACGCCATAAGAACCAATCATATCAAAACGAGAATAGATAAGACTCAACAAAATAGCAAATATAGGTTATGTGGGGATAAAGACGAAACGATCAATCACATAATAAGCGAATGCAGCAAATTAGCACAGAGAGAGTATAAGACTAGGCACGACTGGGTGGGCAAGGTAATCCACCGAGAGTTGTGCAAGAAATTTAGATTTGACCATACGAACATATGGTATATGCACGCCCCATCCTCTTTCCCGGTGAATGAGACGTACAAATTCCAATGGGATTTTGAGATACAAACGTATCACCTTATCTCAGCCAGACGACCAGACCAAGTATTAGTCAACAAAAAAACTTGTCCAATGGTGGACTTTGCTGTCTTGACTGACCACAGCGTTGAATTGAAAGAAAGCGAAAAGAAAGATAAGTACCTGGACCTTGCTAGAGAATTGAAAAACAGTGGAACATGAAAGCGACGATGATACCAACTATAATTGGTGCTCTTGATACAGTCACCAAAAGATTGGTACTAGGACTGGAGGACTAAGAAATGAGAGGACAAGTTGAGACCATCCAAACGACAGTTTTATTAACATCGGCCAGAATACTGAGAAAAGTCCTGGAGACTTGAGGAGACTTGCTGTTACTCAAACTCCTGCGAGAAACAATCAGCTAACGCTGGTGTGAAAAACTCTCAATTGAATGTAGAAAATAATAATGTAATTCAGGATTATAAAATGCGTTATGCTAATGAATGAAAAAGATTAAAAGAAAAACAAGGGAAGGAACAAAACTATCAAATTAGAATGTATCAAAACACTTGAAGAAAAATAAAATCAAAAGTACAAGGGAATATTGAAAGCGGACATCATTAAATAGAGATAAAAGAAAAAGTAAGAAAATGTTACTCCAGAAAAACTAGAAAACTTCTTGAAACAGAGTTCTGCAGCAGAAATCTCATCAAAAGACTAAACAGCCTATCAATCCCTTCTTTTTAGGATACTCTGGACTATTCTTAAAACGGACAAAAAAGGGACGCAGACAAATGCACAAAAGGAGAAAGAAACTGATGATTATCCACAAAGCCTTACACACGAGAGGTGATACTGATAGATTCGATGTGTCAAGGTGACTTGGCTGCAGTAAGGATTGTGCATTTGCAAAATTACAAGAAGTCGAGCCATAAACTAAAAAGAGCAAAGAAAGACTAATTACAGCGGCCGGTATTAGAAATGGCAACATGAATAACTGAAAGATAAACAGTAAGACACAAAATCGAGAAAACAAAAATGGAAAAAAACAGCTATATACTTCAAGTTCAAAACTGGGGAGAATGAATATGAGATGATCTGGGTATGGCTAAGAAGGGGAAACCTCAAGAGAGAAACTGAATTTTTATTAATAGTAGCACAAAAATGTTATACGGACTAATTATTTCTTAGCAAAAATTGATGATACAGAAAAGAATAATAGGTTTTGTGATGACAGATGAAAATGTTATATAAACAAATGGAATAAACTGGTACAAAAGAAAACACGACAAGCCACGACTGTAGCGAAAAGCTGATCCACTGGGAATTATGGAAGGTATTAAAATTTAACCATGCTGCAAAATGGTATATGCTCAAACCAGAGTTATATAATTAGTGAATGTAGCTAACTGGTAAGAGGAATACGAGTGTAGATAAATCTGAGCGAGAAAGGCAATTCACTGAGAATTATGCAAGAGATTAAAATTTGACCGTGTTGACAAATGGCTTATGCTCAAACCAGAACCTACGCTAGAAAATAAGACTCGTAAAATTCTTAGGAAGTTTGCCATGTAAAGGGATCCCCCAATCACAGACAGAAGACCAAATCTAGAATTAAATAACAAGAAGAAAAAAACTTTTCAACCTCTGGATTTGTTCCAGCAGATCACACAGTTAAGATGGAAAAAAAAACAAATAGATAGAAAAATACTTGGATCTTGCCAGAGAGCTGTAAAAACAGTGGAACATGAAAGTGGCAGTGATACCAATTATAACTGGGACCTTTGGAACGGTTCTCATGAAACCGGGAAAGTAACTGGGGCAACAAGAGATCAAATGAAAAATCGAGACCATCCTGACTAAAGCACTTTTAAGATAGGCTAGTATACTTTGAAGAGTCCTGAAAACCAGAAGAAACTTGCTTTTATTCAGATTTCAATGAAAAAAAAAGAAATTTCTAAATAAGAACAATACACTTACTTATATCATACATCTTCATTGATGCATCGGGATGGGTCATCAGCGACGTTTCCTTTGGGTTCACGGAAGGTTTCGGGTCTTGCAACATCAGACCCCTCGCATAAATGACCCAGTTGGCATTGATCTTACTCCAACTCCCATCCCTGCAGCTAAACTGCGTATCTTCCACACAAGACAAATGACTCCTTCAAAAATAGAAGCCTCTGTATCATCACGGACTGCTGTAACAATGGGAACGCAATGGATTTACGGGTTGATATAACTCAATACATATTAAATCTGGTTCTGGTGATATAAAATTAGGTGTCTTTCGTCAAAGATAAAAGTCAGCAGAAGTTTCTTAGAGAAAAGTCCATGACTCAAAATCAGATCAGTCTGTATAAGAAAGGCGAGAAAAAATGAGGACCAAACTATAAGACATACACAATTCATTTTAATGGTACGAATAAATTTTATATTGAATATAATAAAAAAGCTCTGTCTGTCAGTAACGATTGAATCGATTTCTGACCAAAGGAATAGCCGACTTCCTGATTCATAGCATATACTGCCTAAACTTGCTAAAACAAAGTTCAGACAAGAATTGCAAAGATCGATGCTTAACACAGCGATGGATATATTGAATGTCCTAATTCAGAAAATATTTTCCTTCACATAACTATTTAGTGTGCTTTTTTGTCTAAGGCGGCAGTTAGAGACACCCTTGAATCTCGACACAGACATGGGTGGGGTTAATAGAAATACTGGCAGTTGCTTATTTATCAGGTCTTGCCTCTTTCATGAAACTGATGTTGTCCGAGGAAATAACGAAACGTGGCATTAATGGAACCGTACGGGTTGCCAAAAAGAACTCGAACAGAATATCAAACTCTCTTAAGTTATCCTTAGTTTGTTTTTTGTTTGTTTGTTTTTTTGCTCCATAGAAGCAAGTTACCCTGGCACGTTGATGATAGTTTCTCTTCACTGGTTGTCCTTACAAAGGCTAAAGAGCCCTGTCTATCTTTATATTTACCAATAGCCAGGAGAGAAAAGATGCTTTCGTGCCTTTTTCTAAGGCATTAGTGTAGAGTGAAACACACACACACAGCCTCCTCCAGAATTTCAACTTTACTTGACGAGTCCATCTACAACGGTAATCAATTACTGTGTGGGCTTTTCCTTAGTGTACAAGATAAAGCATAAGCGAAGATATCAGTCACAGCTAGTTATCTTACTATGTTGACTTTGTTGTCAAAAATTTTAACCATACAATTACAAATTGTAATTGTAACTATACAAGATTAAAGCTAGAATTAATAAATAAACCAAGAAAGTGATTCACTAATTATACTTTTATGCTATGAGTTTAAGATTATTCCGAAAAATTCAATAGTGTTTTCTAGAGAAATGTTTGTAGTTCTTTTTTTTTTCTTTAGTTACCAATATCTGAGAGATTTAGATATTTACACACTTTTTTCTTTGTCATGATTTCTAGAACAAATTAAGCAATAATTCGAAACAATTATTTAAAATTTAAATCTACATCTTGAAGAAATATATATATATATATATATATATATATATATATATATATATCTTTGTAAATCTGGAAATTTTAATTTCACACCACTAGTTAGGTCTTGAAGCAACATGTGTCCGATCTGGTTAATGTTCATATTTACGCAGTCTCTTCGTCATGAGCTGAGTAAAGCTGGTTTGAATTCAGTTTTTAAGTTGCCTATCAACATGGCTTGAGAACCCAGTCTGTTATAATATATTAATCATAGCTGAGAGAAGTGAATTAATTGCTAAGAGGATAAATAAGGAATGAATGCAATAAACCACAGCATACCTAATACATTTTTCACACCAACACCCACTATATCAAAAAATTATATCAAGGTTCTTGTATTGTGGAAATCTAATTAAACGTATTACAAAATATAAACTGAAATAAAAATGTAAGAAATCATCATATATATTCACGTCTGCTTTTCTCGTTTTCGATCTGCTTAGGAAGCATAAAATTTTATACCCTTCAAAAGGATATTTTTATTCACCTACCGATATCTGGTAGTTTTTTATTGCTCTATAATTTTTACGGATACAGATATTTTGCTCCGAATCTTGATAAAAGTGTCTGAGAGTGACATTTTGATATTAAGAACAGTGCATAAATATTAAACCCTAATCATTGTCAGAATTGTCAATCAAATAAGCCCGTAATTTTTTACTAAAATCATGCAAGTATGTGAATAAGTAAAAATAAATGAAAGAATAAAAGAAACCAAAATTGTCTGCAAAACTAAATTTGACTAAACTCTCTCCAACATGAAGACTACAAGAAACCAAGCTTCTATTTTTGTCCAAAAAACTGTTGCGGCTCAGTTTAAAATGTTTGTTCGGTGGGTGTGAGGTGATCAGAAAATTTTCAGTGTTTGTCCAGACTTCACGCCCACTAATTTTGCAATGTGTTACCCATGTAGAAACAAACATATGTTGTGTCCATTTTACGACCACTAAGATTCGATCTCCAGATGGCGAAATATAATAGCAGGAAGGAGAGAAATGGCTGAGTCTTATAACTTTGCAAAAGAAACAACTGTCGGTTTCTTTGATATGGTCGAAAATGTCGCAAGATAACAGCATGAAGAGTGACGAAACTCAAACTTTACATAATGCAGAAAAGTATTAATGGTCACAATATAAACCCACAGCAAAATTATCTCCCCACTCGGGGCTTTCGTTTATGGGGTTCTTTTTTCTTTCTGTCAAGCGGAAGATGATATCTGAAGCTAAAAGAGCGTTTATGGGTATCCCACACACACGCGCAGGCGCACACGCGAAAATATACTCATATATATACACACACACAGCTTCAATCTTTCATACATTTTTTTTAAAAATTCTTTATTTCATTCACCAATCTTCTATCTTTCTTTTTCAGTTATTAGATCGTTTTTTTTTTTTTTGTTAACTTTTGATTTAAAAATTCCCTTCTATCTTCTATATTGTACATGTATCTGTGTGTATTGACTAAAGGTGTACTTAAACGGGCAGTTCACATATTAGAAAGTAATGACTCATTAAAAAAACGATAGTGAGTCATCAGAATTAACACCATAGACTGATTTACTGCTTCTGCCCAATCCCTGTAAATGCATGTGAATGCGAACGATTTTGCGCTTTGACAATGATTATACAAATGCACACCCACACACACACACACACACACGCACAAATATATATATATATATATATATATCATCATCATCAGACCAAATTCTAATGATGCATAGGTGAAAAATTAACAGTCAACTAGCACCGTTCATTCAGTGTCTACTCTATCGTAACTCACATATAATGCTCTATCACCGCTATCGAGTACTCTCTATTTATAGATATAGCAAGTTACATTAAGTACACTACCAGTTAGAAGTATTTAGTGAACCTCAAAGATTTTTATTTCTCCGCCATAAAATGATATTTTTAATTAAGCAAGTTAAGCACTACATTGCTTCTGTTTATAATACTAAATACAAGTCTTCCCGAGACACATTAAATACAAATCAAACAAAAAAAACACAAAACTTTTACCAGAGGTGAACCGCACTTGTGGCTTGTTTAGCTCCGTCAAATTCACCCCGCACCAGTTCAATATGATTTAAGTCCGCTGATTGTGCCAGTCAAGACATCAGTTGAAGGACATCCTGTTCCTCTTTGCCTTTAATGCATCTCTGACAGAGTTTACTCGTATGATTTGGGTCATTATTTTGCATGAGTAGAAATCCTTGACCATCACGTTCCAAATAGGATTGCGTGATGCTGTTGTACGTTTTGTTAGCCGGTCTGATTTAATTTACCCTTCATCTGGTGCAAATCCCTGTCTTTGCAATTGGCAAAAGCCCCATACATTCTAACTGATCCTCCTCCATGCTTTTTGTTCGGTGTGATACAAGGAGTTGCAGCTCTTTCACCAACTATTCGTCGCACATAAGTAAGTAAAGTTGGTGACCTCAGTCGAGGGTGGCTCGAAGGATCCTTTTTCAATAGCTACTATACCGAGGTGTAGGAGAGGGCACTACTCCATTCTCTGGATTGCTCCATTTTTCTCTTGATCCTTACCTTATAATGCTGAGTGTTAAGCAAGGCGACATCAAGTACCATTTTTGGGGTCTTTGGTATGACTCGACCTGGAATTGAACCCTGGTCTTCTGGAATATAGGTAAACACTCTACTCATTTGGCCAATTTGACCTAAAGATTTTGAACTTTGATTCGTCAGTCCAAAGAACATAACTCCACTAATCTATTTTGCAGTCTTTGTGCACAGACGCCCACTGAAGTCTTTTGACATTGTTTTGCTTCCTCAACAGTGGTTTCTTGACTGAAATTCTGCCATTTATATCAGCTTCACAGAGTTTTAACCACACAGAGGATGTTGACACATTGTTTTCATGATATTGGCTGAATTGCACAATGACGTTTGGAGCAATCAGCCCTCTGCCACGCAAGCTAGTGACTCGGATGAAATTGTCCTCCGAATAGGTAAAATGTATCTAGCAAGCAGTAATTCAACACAATTTAGTCTAATGTGAGTTCAAGTGGTGGTATGAAGTAACTTTTGGAAAAAATTTGATTCATGTTTAGTTCTAAAGAAGAAAATGCCTTCAAATTAATTTTTCAAAAGATATCTGGTTATACTAAGGTCAAAGTTACTGAGAAAGACTTGTATTTAGTATATGTTGATTAGTGGCTCGTACCACGTGACTTCCGGTATCGCAGAAGTATAAAAGACGCCGTGTCTCTTAAGCCCGCAGAAGCAGAGATACAGACAGAGAGCTCTGAAAGATCTCGGTCAGTAGTAAGACCAACTTCGGACGTAACACCAACATGCGCGAGACTTATAATAGTTGTCGGACTGTACCACTCCAGTTAATAAATAAATAACTCTATTTCACTGCAATATTTTACTACAATACAACAGTATAATGAATAAAAATACTGTGGTGCTTGTTTCATTTAAAATAACACTTTTAGGATTAGAAATAAAAAACTTCTGGGGGATGCCAAATACTTTTGACTGATAGAATATATATATATATATATATATATATATATATATATATATATATATAAAAGGGTTGCTGACCATTTCTGCGGCCATCCAAGAAGTAAATGACCTTGACACATGAGACTGACTCCACATTTTATCTACTTATTTTTAGATTACTTCTGACTTATTTTAACCTCAATCTAGATGTCTAGACGTGATCACTTTATTATAAAAATTGCTCAGCTGTGTACACATCCTCACTCAAGTTTTAAATTTTAAAATAAAGAATTTAGATGCATTCTTGATACAGTTTTTTTTTTAATCTCACTTCGTATTAATCTTACAGTTCAATTCGTCCTGTTTTCCTTCAAATGAATCTTTCATCACCACATCTTGGATGCCCATTATATTCTTCTTTGAAAAGAAAAAAATATAATTGCGTAAATGGGTAAATTACAGGGTTCCATAATCATAATTCTACAACTGGCAAAATTTATGGAAATAAGATACTGAGAGGATATTCAACTAAACTAAAAAAAATAAACTAAAGACAAAACATATTTTTTCGTTGTTAGTTAAACATTCAGGTCACTTCAAACATTTCTTAAGCAAAAACGACTAAATTATTTCAACTGATGGTATAATCTTTCCTCAAACACGCTAAAAAAATGAAGCTTGTAACCATACGTCAGAAATTTCATTTGAAATGATAGAAAATTCGGCTTGAAAAAGATCCCACAAACCCTTTATTATCCGAGTATTGATTCATCAGTTTGCAGCCTATTACGCACATCACAGAACGATCTTGATTGAAAAGGTCTTAAAATACATACTTAGACCTAAACTAATATATTTACATTGATTCTTTTCAGTCTGTATTATGAATCCTGTAAATCATTAGACGTTATATATATATATATATATATATATATATATATATATATATATATGTATATATATATATATATATATATATATATATATATATATTTGTATAATTATCGAGTTTATATTTAGGAATATTCTGATTAAATACATTTTATATATATATATTTTTATCCCAAATTCGGACATTATCTATTGTATGAATTTATATTTACATCTGATCTTAGTAGTTTAAATGATATTTCTTGTTGTTTTTTTGTTTTTTTCAAGGACGTCAAATACTGTTCTTCTGGTGGTTAATGGAACAAAATACAGGCCATATATTAATAAAAAAATAGATGGTTAGAAAAATGTGCTAAACAAAGATAATTCATCATTTTGATACTCGTAATACACAGTTTTTGGAGATGAACGCATGAATATCATTAAAATTTTCAAGAACACCAGATGTTCCATCATTATTCCATAAGCCAAAAACTATAGCTGCTGAAAAGGTATTTTATATATTTGAATAAATCAAAACGAATTCAGTTACCGTGATATAATGGCATTTCCAACACATTTCTGTTTTGGTTTGGTTTGGTTTGGTTTATAGCATATCAACCTTTGTAGGTTATTTAACGCCAAATCCATTTTTATGAAAACAATCTGTTCTATTTAGAACAATTCAGTTTAGTATAAGTACACAGTTTAATTGTCAAAAACATTTCCATTTCAAACTATTCAATTAGTTATATGTAACAATTCAGTTAAGCATAAATACAGTTTTAGTGTCGAAAAACAGTTCTATTTCAAATAATTCAGTTAAGCATAAACACGCAGTTTAAATGTAAGTACGGTTTAATTGTGAAAAACATTTCTATTTTAAGCTATTCAGTTTACTCAAACAATTCAGTTTAGCATAAGTATGCTGTTAGTTCTATTTCACCCATAGATAGAGCCCTATCAGGTGCTACCACTCCGGGCCAGAGTGGACCTGGGAGCAATGGCATTGAAGGGGTACTCCGCATTCCCCAAAGCTCCAGCACTGCAGGAACCTCACCATCAGATTGTTTAGTGTCATACCAGGACACTCGTTGGGCTGCTCTTACCCTTCTGCAGAGAAGCAGTCGGTGTATTCTACAGCCCCAGCCGAATGGGCAAACATTTCGGTAAATCACTACCGACTAGATAATGTACCAATGATTGATACACAAGATAGACTTAAATAACATAATAAGCGAAGGCTAAATAATTCTAAGGTTCAAAAAGCATCTTTAAAAGTATTGATCTCTATGATTCCGAGTTATTTTTGTTAGTCTTCGAATCCAACGCCAAAATTTTAGTCATTCAATCCAATTAAAATCTTTAGTTTTCCAGATCTCAATCAGCAGCTTTTTACGGTACCAAAAAATAGCTCCAATTCTGTTGGCATTCTTCTTAAAGAACACGTTAGGCCTCTAGCAATGAACCCTGTGCTTTTTTTTAAGAAAGAGGGCATGTTCCTTCTGAGAGGGAGTTCTCTTGAAAATGAGCTACCTCATCTTTGAACCACACTGTATGAATGCCAGGGTTATCCATCTACTCTCTGCTAAATTTGATCCCTGATAACGATTAGCACAAATACTAAAAAACTGATTACCCCTTTTGAATATGAATCTTATATACCGGCATTTTTTACCATAGGTCAGTTATGATTGGTTAATGGCATGCAAATATGACTGCCATGCAAATAATCTAACAATTGTATCTCGGCTACTAATCTCCTTTGTCCAAATATCGACTAACAACAGTAACAATACTTACCTGATTTAGGAATTTACCCTTAAGGTAACGGGCCTTGGCTTGACCACCTGGCATTCATGTCAGATGGAGTAGCAATGACAAGCATAGATTCACATTGAAAGAATTGGAGGTTGGTATAAAGGTAAAAATTCTGAGAGTTATAAAGTATCCGAAGACAAACAGAAACGTGTTCGTGCTGATAAGGCAGACAGCCAACGGAAATCTACGGAGGTTTCACAAGTTATAAATTCCGCACCAGAATCTTTGGAAAATGTTGCAGAAAATGTTGAAAATGATTCCTCACAATATGCTGTAATTTCTTTTGTTGATACTTTCTATATATAAGGTTGATTGATAAATAAATGTTCTTTTTAATGAAAAATAATATATTCAGAAATAACTTAACAATGAATACATTTCAATCAGTAGTATATTCGCTATTATTTGGGATTACCTCTTGTCATTTATCAGGTAGCTTGTTTAGGAGGTACCCGTGGTGTAGTCGTTATCGTCGTAGGAAATGGACACGGCGACACGGTTTCAAATCCTGGACGAGACTGATTGCATTTCACATAGCACTAATACCCTTGGGAAAGGTATGAATCGAATTATTCTCCCTCCAGCTATGGGTAAATAGTAGGACAGACTAGGTTCTTCAGCCTTGGTTAGGCAACTAGTCTAGGAGAAGGAAAACTCTGAATTCAAACCTGTTAAACTCCGCTTAAAAATTGACCTTGTGTCATATCCTGCCCGAGCGGAGGGGTTGGTAAATAGTATCAGGTAGCTTGTTGCGTCCTCTTAAGAAAAATTAAGCTGGTTTTGAACTAATGAAGAACCACCCGATTTTTTAGAGAATTTTTTTTTGTCATTTAGAGCATTTATTGAAATGGAAAAAGATGAAAATCGCTTGCTTCAAGGTTTGTTGGGTATAGTAGACGGGCTGGAGCAGACTAGCCTAAATACAACATTTTTGCTGCATGATTCGTGCGTTATCAAAGGGAGGTACAATGTTTCTTCTATTTAGGAATGCAGAACATTTTCTTAGAAGATCTTCATGCACATTTTCACCTGTTGAGAGTATAAGTCCGCATTCAGAATCTGATAGCGATTTAAAAACTGAAAATGAATAATACTACGGTGATCCCACCATACACACCGCATAATATTTTTTCTATGAAGCTCCATCTTTGGGGTTGGTTGCGAAGATTCGT
The DNA here is from genome assembly GCA_963585895.1 of Sepioteuthis lessoniana. Lineage (NCBI taxonomy): Eukaryota > Metazoa > Mollusca > Cephalopoda > Myopsida > Loliginidae > Sepioteuthis > Sepioteuthis lessoniana. The sequence continues at coordinate 83,960,339 of OY757916.1, read as the reverse complement.
CCATGTCTTTTCCGTTGAAAATTGTAACAAAAGACCCATTTTTGTAATCTGAAATTATATTCTTGAGAAACGGGTCATGTCTCTGCCTTGAAATAAAATTTCTCGCTATGGGTGTGCGATATTCTTTATTCTTCTCACAAAGAATTTGAGGAACTCAAACACCAAGCTTTGCTAACTTTTCCTATCTTGGTCAAGTGGCAGCAGATTGTGGATTGAGATGTTTTGAGGTCAAGTAATTTTGCGTGGATTGCATCCGATTAATTTTCTTAAAGCATCTTGATTGGATTCTGGTGAGTGTCCTGCTATAGGTTCATCTCTAAATAACGTATCACCAGGACGAAATTTTGAAAACCAGTTTCGGACTTTTCGTTCAATAATGACTCTGTGGCGATAAACATAAAAAATTTTCTTTGTTTTTTTCTGTGGCGTTTTTGTTATTTTAAAACTCCCACAACACTACATATGGAATATTCACTTTCAGTTCTTCGATTTTAGGAGCATGAGATCATAGGTTAAATAATGATGCGAACGATTTCGCTTCTGAAATAAGAATGATCAATGAAAGCATTCTTTAATTAGAATGGAATATCGGTGGCGTAACGGTTAAAGTGCTTGATTGTGGCCTCGAAGTAAACGAGTTCGAACTTTGACGTTCACTTTCGGACTAATATCCTAGGGAAAGGTATGGAACCCCTCAATCAGCTCTCGGTTCAATAATAGGCATTAAATAACTCGTGAAGGTTGATATGCCTTTAAACAAAGTAACCAAACCTTTTTAATTAGTTAATTTCCGGTTACGTTTAAAACATTGTAAGTTTGAAATACGTACTTACAATTTGCTTTTGGAAACGGAAATCATTTATAACCCAATATATATATATATATATATGTGTGTGTGTGTGTGTGTGTGTGTGTCCGGTGAATACAGATTTTAACGCTGCGTGAATTTATGGGCATATCAAATAAATGGTTGTATAGCACTACTTTATGTATAAATTAGAATCACTTCTGTAACATGGGTGGCAGTATATGGTATATATTTAGAATGGCGTTGTTGAAAAGAACTGGTCTGCCTCTATTAAGAGCGACTGTTCTCTGTCATTATCTTGTTTTGTACAAACACTTTAAAATATTTCCTTTGGTTTTCCTTGTGGATTTTCCATTTTTCGAAGATTGATCGACCGAAATGTTTTTATAAATACATCAAAGGAATTCAATTCCCAAAGCAAAGATCAGATTTAATGCATGCATTCAAAAGAGAAAAAAAGTCTGTAATACTTCCTTGGCGTGACTCTGTTGAAAGATCTACTAATGGCACGTTTTGAAGTAGATATGTACGTGACTGATTGATTTTTACGGCATGTCAAACCGTCTTGGGATATATTATTCCTAGATGTTAGGGAACTGCGTTCATAGAATATTTGTGTTTATTTTTGTGTAGTTGTTTCTTAAGAGTTTTTTTTAACAGTTATATGAAATCAAATATTCCTGTCTAATATAGATTTTTTGTGTCGGTTTTGGTTTCTACCTGGGGGTATGCTTTAAATATTCTTATTTAATACTAATAATTTTATGGTTTCAAGTAATCATTTCTATACGACATACCACTACCCTGTTAAAATCGGTGAGAATACTTAAAAAGAGCCTGGTGATGTGATAATAATGAAGCTTCATTAAGAAATCCTAATTATATTTCAACTGATTCAACTAGTACAAAATGTTATAGGGGTGCAATTATTTACTAAGCTTTAATTATTTGTGGCACAAGGCCAGATTTATGAAGCGCCCAATGAGTCTCAAACTCACTTGCAATGGTCTGCTAGCCTAGCTTGCCAAGCATTATGCTGTTCGCTCTAAGTTATAGCATTGTATGGAATGTTCAGCGAAAAACAAATGTTTATTCTAGTCTCAACGGCTACATTTGTATTATTGTAAAAGTTATGCTGTCATTGCCAAACCACAAAAGAAATTGTAATAGAAAAGTTGGCTTTCAAGGTTTGAGTCTCACCGGTGGCGTATTCTTTATTTCCTTTCCGCAGAGCCAATGATCTGTTCATTCTGATGAAAACCAGCAAAAATAAGGTGAAATAGATAGTTACAGTCAAGTCACGCTTAAAACAGCAGTTCTCACCAGTGCAAGTACTCTGACTCGGAGTGGTTGTAACTATTAGAGTCCCATCAACGGATATTTTTAAAGATTATTTGTATTGGAAAGAAATACTTGATATCATATAACCATGTGCAAAACTCTTACGAAACTACACAAAAAATGAAAATATAAACGAACAATGTACACAATTACCTAACCTCTAAGCATCAAATAAAGGGTTCATATCCCATTAAGATCAATTAATCACTCAATAACCAGACCACCGATGTTGTTATTCAAACTTTTGCTTAGATATGGCTGATATGCCTCGGGATACTTATAGTACCTGCCGTTGCTTAAATGGCCTCCCATCTAAGTACTGAAATGTATTGAAAAGATTCATTGCTACTTAACTTTTGTGATCAAGATGGAACCAATGCTTTCGGCGTGACATGATCGTAATTCGATCTCCGGAGTTAAGCATTGATTAGCTTGCTTAATACTTAAAGGGATGACCATAAATACTTAAAGGGATGACCATTAAGTGACCACAGGTAATGTAAATAACTTAAGAGCCTGCGTGCCGACTATCCAACACAAATAAATCTGTTTGATATTAGTCATTCATTCCTATAACCCATCACTCTGAACAGGTCCTCTAGAATGCATCCAATGTCCGAACAGAGCTGGTGTGAGTAACTGCTTGCTGGTCGGTCCACTATGCCGGGTTCCTGTGTTGGTCTCCATAAGTGAACGATACTTATGATTTCATCTTTACTTCTCTAGCTGTGCCTCGCATATCCCGTTTATCTTAAATGAATAGTTTGCGAAATGGAAGGAAGGTGGTCGTACAGCTACAGTTTTATAGGGTGTTTTGCTGAAATTAGTCGACCACTTCACATACCTCAGCAGCAATATCTCGTCTACTAAAAGTGATGTCAACATTCTCCAAGCGATGCCGTGGATTGCTATCGACAGGTTATCGATCATAAGGAAATCTGTTTTCTCTGATGAAATAAAAAAGGTTTCTTTTAGGCTGTGGTTGTGTCAATACTACTGTATGGATGTGCCACCTGGACTCTAACGAAAAGCTAGATGGGGACTACACATGTAAAGAAGAACAAGAAATAGCTATTGTTCAAGTCTTAATGATAAAATTTTTCCAGTGAGAATTTACACTCAGACTAAATATTTCTCGGACCGTCAGCAATAAATGTAATATATAATATCAAAACCATTTTTATAGTATTTTTGTTTTATTTTACATTTTGAGCGTTTTAGTTTCTATGCTGCTAATCGCAAATAAAATTTACGAGTTAATTTTGTTGTTGTTGTTTTGTTTTTTTAGAGACTTTCGCCGCCAAAACAGCGAAAACAAACGCTACGTCGTGTTTCTGATTCACGCTTCGTTTAGTCGAATTTTCAAGAACACGTTTCATAAATGTAAGTGCTCGATAAGCGCATTTGAATTAATTAAACCGAACAAATTGGGAGTGTAGTTAATTTTGTAAAATAATCACTGGGGAATCATCTAAGAGGGTTTGGTCTTATTAGGATATTCATAAACAATTAGATCAGTTCCTTACAGACGTTCATTGTTGGCAAATGGTGGACAAGCACGTCTTACCCGATCATCCGCTATATAATGAGTTTTATTCACACTGAGAGCCAAAATATTGCCAAATTATATCAGACTAAAAAAAACATTTATAATTATTTTGCTTAGGTTATTAGTCACGCTAGCTGAATGCTGGCTGTACGGGTGACGTGAGGGATACTGGAGCGGAAAATGGAATCAGTGATTCTTATCGAAGCGGTTTACATTTACTTCAACCTAACGCTCATGAGGGAATTAATCCATTTAATCTCCTCCAGTATGTGTGAAATAGTAAAACATTGATACCTCTTGCCATGGTTGGCAACTAGTCTAGCAAAAGAACAACTCTGGATCCGTCTCCTTTAGGCTTACGTAGTAGTGTTAGACCTGAAACTGATCTTGGCATCATCATCATCATCATCAACCAGGCGTGTTGACAACACGTATTGCCTTAACTCTCTCTCTCTCTCTCTCTCTCTCTCTCTCTCTCTCTCTCTCTCTCTCTCTCTCTCTGGAAAGTCCCCGTAACGTAACGGTTAAAGTGCTGTACTACGGAAGCATAGTCAGCGAGTACGAATTCCATTTGTGCTAGAACGTTCACTTTTGGACAAATACACTAGAGAAAGGTATGAATCCCCCTTTGTTCCCGCAGCTATTACGACGACTGGTCTTCTACAAGGATGTTGTTGGCTGATATGCCATTAAACAAAAAAAAAAAAAGAACTCCTCTCTCTCACACACTCTCTCTTTCTCTCTCTCTCTCTCTCTCTCTCTCTCTCTCTCTCTCTCTCTGCTAGACGGTATCCAGTGTTCGCAACTCTTTATGTGCCATTAAATGCCAAAATTCAGCTCATATGTATACATTTTTCGAATGAGTTTTGCGTTTCATTGCAATCGATTTTTTTAAATTTCACTTTATTTGTCTGTAATAATCTGTTTGCTCACGATTATATGGTATCGAGTTTTCTTTTCTAATATTAATAATTTATTCACCATTATATGCTTTCAGGTACGTATTCCTGTTTAAAGAAAATCATTTGTTTGCACACAGTAATATAGTTTCAAGTATTCCAATCTAAAACCAATAATTTACAAGCAATTAAAAAAGTAAAGTCAAAACTAGAGGAAGGATTTTTTAAATAAACTTATCTCCCAGATTATTCAATCTTCTAACTTGAGTTTCCACTGTATAGCTCGATATCGAGATAATGCGTTTAGGTACAATATATATATATATATATATATATATATATATATATATATATATATATATATATATATATATGTATGTGTGTGTGTGTGTGTGTGTGTGTGGAGAGAGAGAGAGTGGAGAGTTAATCAAGGAATGTGTAGTGTTGATTTCGGGGTGAATTTACTTCTCTGTTCAAATCAATTGGCAATGAAGCGCATATCTTCCCGGTCGCCATCTGCAAGAACTTTCCCAACAATTCCCCTTCCATTTTTTTCTACTCCGGTTCATTTTATTCCCGCCTTTCCAACGTACCACACCCAATGGGAGAAATAGCTCCTCCTGTTGATTCAGCCTCTAGCCTTACAACAAGGGAATTATTTTTGAAATCGTACAATCTTGATATTATCAGCTCGATTGTCAGCTGATCAGCCTGATCTTTGCAACGCTAATTTGCCGAATATTCACGATGTAAACCACATGCTTAGGTTTTATTCTCAATTGGTAACTGAAAAGCAGCGCACAGATATATGTATAAAGTTACGTGAATCGTTCAACAAGTTCTAAGCCTCACACTGGAAGAAAAGATAGAGCTGAAGAATTTAGTTATGGTGACACACTACCACTTCTTTAAAAAAAAAATTAAAAAATTATTCAGATTTCTATCTTAATCTATGTGCATCTTTGTCAACCTTCGTGGGTTATTTAATGCCAAAACCATCCTTGAACTGTAGTGGTATTATTTATCCCATAACTGGAAGAAAATAAAAGAGTTTATATCTTTTCATTGGGTATCAATTCGAAAGTGAATGCAATAGCGAGACTGAAGCTCGAACTCGCTTAGAATGACAGTCCAGCACATTAGCCATTACGTCTCGTCTTATACGCGTACGTGGATATATTTATAGAACATTTCACCGTAGCGGATATAATTCACAGACATGTCTGTGTGTGTGTGTGTGTTACGACATATGAACCTTGGTGAGTTATTTAATGCCAAATCCTCTTTATACGCGTGTGCGCACGCGCTCGTGTATGTGTGTGATTTGTAACCGAATAGTTTGGAGGTAACATATTTAAACGAGCGGGAGCTTATTAGTTTGCACGCAGTTAAACGGTTTCAAGTACAGCTATCCAATGCTAATCTGATCTGTTTAATATTAATAATTTGTTTTCGGATATCTAAATTGTTTTAAGTATTGAAAATAATTAAATATTTCTATTTGACCCTGACAGGTGCTACCGCTCGAGGTCAGAGTGGACCTGAGAGCAATTGAAATGAAGCAATACTCCACATTGCATAAACCCCAAGAATGGAGTCTCACCATCCGATGCAGTTTTATGTCATACCCAGGACACTAGATGGTTTCAAGTATTGTTATGTAATACTAATAATTCATCGGAGAATTTTTTTTATTGTGGATTTTTGTCCTCATCTTGGTATTTTTTTTCTCACTACGTTTCGGCTAAAATTCACCTCTAGTCTTCTACTGGTGATTAAAAAAAATTAATTCTCAGATTAAGAAGCCTCATCTCAGAAGGATTCCCAATACAGACAACTAATAATTCAATTTAAAATTAATCCTTTGTTTTTACACTGTTAAATAGTTTGAGTATAGAAAATAAGTTGAAAATTCTATTTTACTCATAGATGGAACCCAACTGTGTGAGAGTGGACTTGGGAGTAATGGCAGTGAAGAGGTACTCCGCATTTTCCGAAGCTACAAGACTGGATTAGATGCAGTGTCATAGTCAGGACACACGTTGAGGGGGGCTTACTCCTCAGCAAAGATGTTAACGGTGTATTCTACAACCTCGGCCAACTGGGCTGAGATAGATTGATAGATAGATAGATAGATAGATAGATAGATGCATTTGTATTTCAAACTTTTTTGTATATATATATATATATATATATATATATATATATATATATATATACAAATATGCATATATTAATGCTTCATATATTACCTTATAGACATATGCATATTTGTTTGTAATTGGAGACCTGTGATGAAATATGTAAGAATTATTTGAAAAAAATAGACAAAAATAAAAGTATATGTATATATACGGCTGCCACTCGCATAATGCAAAGCTCTTCAAATGAATTGAGCATTCTGGTATCCGGTAAGGCAAAAATGTAAACAAACAAAAGCGACTACATAATGCCTTATAATTCCTGAGCTGACGTGATTTGCATGTTGGCTGAGCAGTATGATATTAAGTTTAACATAAGTTAGGCAGGTTTCGATCCTAGCTTCAAGCGTTCTACGTGTCTAGCCCCGCTGAAGAGTTTTGATACAACGAAACAGTCTGTCTGCGAATGACAATGTATATATATATACCTGGTGCCTTCAATAAGTTTCCAGACTATTTTGTACAGGCATTTAAAATTGTCGTAGACTCTTGAAAATTCAAAATGTTATTGCTATACATCTTATGAGATGACTGACCAATTTTTTTATGATTTCAGGTTCAAATGAACTGCTACAGCAGCAATTGGAATACACCCTACTAAAGCCTGATTGTCACAGCTGGGGAATTTCAAAAATGCAATCTGGACGTGACGATACTTTAGAAGAACGATATGCAATAAAATTCTGTTTTAAACTTGGAAAAAATACCACAGAAACGTATGGAATGCTTCAGACTGCTTTTCGACTAACTTGCATGGATCGGGCATCAGATTTTGAGTAGCATAAGAGATTCAAAGAAGGCAGGAAGTCTGTGAGAGATGATGAGAGGTGTGGGAGGAGTAAGGAAGTCAATACACCAGAGTTGATTGGCCAAACGGCTAGGGTTAGGGTTACTATGTTGAGGTTTAAAGGAAGTTCATGAAAGGATTCCGTCGGAAGAGGCCAGCACTCTTCAAATCTGCTCAGTGGCATTTCCAAAAGGACAATGCACCAGACGACAACTCCATCCTTGTCACAGACTATTTGACCAAGATGGGCATTAAGACTGTTCCTCACCCTCCCTATAGCCCAGACCTTGCCCCCTGTGACTTTTGGTTATTCCCTAAGCTCAGAGGCTGTGGTTATGAGACCATTGAGGAGATGAAAGAGGCTGTGACGAAGGTCATTGACACGCTCAAACAAGAGGACTTCCATAGGGCCTTCCAGAAGTTGTTGGAACGGTACAACAAGTGCATTGCAGCCAGAGGAGTTTACTTCGAAGGGGACTAGAGTTTCATGTGTGTAATATCAATAAAAGTGCCCATACGAAAAAAGTCTGAAAGCTTTTTTAATGATCCTCGTATATATATACACACACAAAGAGAGATTAAACACACAAGGTCTACAATGGAGTATTTTGTTTATTGATTTTTCTGATAACGTTAAACATTTCGTTTTTTCTTTTTACCTTCATCAATGCATTTGAGTTATTTAATAATAATTTGTTAAAAATCACCCTCTTCTGTTTTTTCAATTTTATAGATTTTCATACTGTCGGATTTAATTCGAGTTGTTTCCCAGATAGATTACTTGATAGATGGACTGATAAATATTCTTGTTATATACATATTATCTTCATTCTCATAAAGACATGCTGACAGCACAAATACCTCACTCACTCACTCTCTCTCTCTCTCTCTCTCTCTCTCTCTCTCTCAGGTCATCTTTTCCTTACAGTCATAGCTCTTAGCAAATCCACTAGATGTCATCCAAAGTCCGGAGAGAGCTCATACGAAAAAAGTCTGGAAACTTATTTAATGATCCTCATATATATATATATATATATATATATAATCATTATCAAGACGTATTAATACCACTGAGTAACTTGATGCTTTCTATTCGCCAATATTGTCCATCACTCTTGGCAAATCCTCTAGACTGCATCCAGTGTCCGCACAGAATTGATGTATGAAGTATTTGCTGGTTGGCCAACACTGGTGTGTCCATGTGTGAGAGCCCACTGGAGAACGTCGCATATGAGTTCGTATTTACCTCTCCAGCATTTCTTGTCTTAATAGGATAGTTTAAAAGGTAAGAGGCAAGTGGCCGTACGGATGCTGTTTTATGGGGTGCAACTATACGTGTGCATATTGGTGTGAATGCTTATATGTCTGTGTGTGTGTGTGAGTGTGTGTGTGTGTGTGTGTGTGTGTGAATTTGCATGTGTATGTGTATTCGTGTTGATACGTAAATGTTTGTGTGTATTTGTACCTGCGTGTGTGATTGCTAGTAAATGTTACTCGTGACTCCTTTCCTCGTAAAAGTAACGTTTCTGTCTGTTTCTTCTCTCTCTCTCTCTCTCTCTCTCTCTCTCTCTCTCTCTCTCACACACACACACACACACAGAGGCACGCACAGAGGCACACACACACACACACACACACACACATATATATATATATATATTGGAGAAATAAATCGGCAAACAGACACTATTTTCTTAATTTAAGAAGGGTCGAACATAGTTAGAAGAACATGAAATTATGTATCAATGAATTAATAAAGTATGCTTATTTCTAATTGTTTTTAACTATCTTATGCACAACGCAGTGAATAGGAAAGATTTTAGTTCGAGAAGCACGGGACGCGTCTTTTTAAACATCAGGTTTTCATGGCAACGCCACGATCGACACGCGGTCCATTAACTATGTTATCAGTATACGTGAGTCTTCAACTGATAATTCTCAATCATTATCATTACCGAATTAAAAACAGTTACAGGAAAGTGACCCCAGCGTGGCGCCGTCATAATATGACTGGAATTTGCTTGTTAAGAAAAAAAAACTTTACTAAAGAAACTTCAATTAACTGCAGGGAAATAACGTGGATTTTGTACAAAGCTGCACAGGAAAAGGAACTGCACATGTAATAATAATTATATAGATTTAAGAGCACACATTTATATTTACAGGTACTTGTAGTTACACACACACACACACACACACACACACACACACACACACACACACACACACACACACACACATATATATATATATATAATCGTCGTAAATAACTGAAATTTTGTCACTCCATGGTTATTAATGTCCCTGAACTAGTATGGCCTGGTTGTTTCAACATGAGGAATTTCAATTTATCTAAATTTCAAATTTGTCTAAAATGTATTATGTAGTCATTGAATGCACAAGATATACAGTGATAGGAAAAAATATGTAGATATCTACATTTTCAAACTAGAAAAATTATTTAACGGTCATAACATTTTATCATAGATTGACAACATAGAACTACCGACAAACAAATGATTATTACTGAATATCATATTATGTATTGTATAGTTTATGTTTTGTATCTTTCCAGTAGAAAAGTTTAATGTTTCACTATTTTAGGCATCTTATTCATTGATTTTGTTGTTAAGTCAAATTAATTTATTGATTAATTATAATGAATTTTTAATATATTTTTTTTTAAATTCAAAATTAAGATAAAGTATTATTTTAAATATCAACTATTAATTTATTTACTGTTTATCATTTTGATTAAATCTCGTTGATATTTATCCAATGTAAATTTTGTTGAATCTTTTGTAGGGCTTTAAACAGATCTGATATTTTCTCTTGTGAAATATTCCACTCGGTCGCATCGAAATCCCAAATAAAATTTGTTGTAGAAGGTTTTCTGAACATTTTTCTTTATTCCATGATTCAAAATGAGGACCAATCTTAGAAAATAGACTTGTCAGTGGGTTAAATATCTTTTGAGATTTTTATTTTCTGAGTTTGCTTTTTGTTGTACAGCATAAAACCCTCTGCATCGGGAAAAATAAGATTGTTTTATTTAAATGACCATGAATAGATGCGGCCAAAAGTATCTTCTTCAGAATAGATATATATTCTTAGGAAAAGACATTCCATAGAAATTCTACAATATTTGAACAATTAAAGCTCAAAAGTGCTTCCTTCAATAGAACCCCAAATTCACACGATTTGTTTACTGACTCCAAGTGGATCAAACAAAATGTTTCCTGAGACAACCTCTGTGTCAACGCTTTCGTTCACTAATTAATTGGTTGGTTTCTTTTTTCAATGGCATACCAACTTTCATGGGTTATTTAATGCCAAAGCTATCCTTGTAGAAGGATAGTAGGTGTACGATTTAACACATAGTTTAAAGGGATTCATATCTTTGGTATTAGTCCGAAAGGGAACAAAATAGCGTGAGTGGAGTTCGAACTCGCTATCTATAATGTCGTAGTTCAGCACATTAACCATTACGCCACAGGAAATTCTCCTGTCCAGAATTTGAAAATTGAGCAAATGGCGAACATACATCAATGAAAGCATATCCATATTTACCGACCCCTCTGCTCGGGCAGGATATGACACAAGGTCAATGTTTAAGTGGAGTTTAACAGGTTTGAATTCAGAGTTTTCCTTCTCCTAGACTAGTTGCCTTACCAATGCTGAAGAACCTAGTCTGCCCTACTATTTTGCTACGACTATAGAATAATTAAATTCATACCTTTCCCCAAGGGTATTAGTGCAATGTGAAATACAGTCAGTCTCGTTCGGGATTTGAACTCGTGTCGCCGTGTCCATTTCCTACGACCATAACCATTACACCACGGGCACCTCCTAAATGAAAGCATATCTGTGCATAAATACATGCATGTATGTAAATACAAGTACACATACACAATTGTTTTATTTACATTCTTTTCCATAAAATATAAGTGTATGAATATGCATGATTGTGTATGTAATAGGGCAGGCAGAGAAATGAAATAAAATGGCATCACTGTGAAAGACGGAACTGATTTTTACTTGGGTAATGTATGTGTATGTGATGTGAGTTGATGTACCTCTATTTTGCAACCTGTACACGTATTGGTATGTCTATGTTTAATCTGATTACAGAATAAGTTTTTTTGAAAAAGCTATTAAAATAACTATCCAATTATTTCAGAGCAACACCGTAATTGTCAAATTTCGAAAAAAGTCGAATACATTTTTTTATCATCCCAATTGTAGAAAGTTCCAGTGTCAAAAAATAACATTTCATTCTCAATTACGAATCGGATGTTTGTATGATTTACTCATGAAGATAATAGATATGTTTTGTACTGACTGTATCTCAGACGATTAAAAAAATTTCTTCGCACAATGAAATAGAAAGTTAATCAAAATCCTCGTTGCCAAATAGAAACTAAATCATTCCCTTCTATAGTGACAGTATTTTATCTTGATTAATTGGGTTTATATGCTGATAAGCCAAATGAAAGCAGCTACTTGAAACAATTATGTCCTGTCGGCGAGGCTTAGAATATGCCGACTGCATCCTCTTTAGAGGAGTAAAACCCTCGTAAAATTGATATCCTGAGTATGTCCCTAAACTATATTCGATAGTGAGAAACCATTTACGAAGTGCTAAGGAGTATGGAGTCACCCCTTCATTGCCATTACTCCCAGGTCCACTCTGATCCGAAGTGGTTGTACCTGTTAGGGTCCAATCAATGGATCAGATAAATCTTTTTGAAAGCTATATGCATACTTTTTGAAAGCTATATAGGCATACTTGATTCTATATAGCTGTATGCAAATTATTTATATTAAAACTAGTTATTTGAAGCTATAGCTGGTTACAAATGATTTTTATAATTAACTAATTAAACGATATAACTAAGTGCGAATTATTGTAGTCGATAGAAATACTTAATATCATATAACTATTTGCAAACAAATGATTATGGACATAAAAACGTGAGTTCTTTTTATTCAACTGAACATCAGAAATCATCATCATCATCATATCGCGCTGGTAGCACGGATATCCCTGACCCTCTCTCGCCACTCCTCCCTATCGTTCATCGCCCTAGGTAGGTCTTCAGGACAACATCCTGTATCCTCACATAGCTGCTGAATGTACGTTCGAGCTGGTCGTCCTGCTTTTGCGCGGCCATGTGTGGGGATCGATAAGAGTACATCTCTTATGAGTTCATCTCTGCTTCTCCAGCAGTGTCCTGCATGTCTAGTTCGTCTAACTTGAATAGTTTTCGTGATAGGGGGCAGGTCGCCGTACAGTTGGTGTTTTGTGGGGTGTTGCTGCCAGGACTTGTTCAGGATTGCACGCAGCATTTTTGTGTAATTGCCATCTAGCTTCTTCTCCAGTCGTTTTGTTAGCGTCCATGTAGTGCATCCATATAGCAGTATCGATGTGACCGCTGCCTGGAAGAAACTGCGTTTCATTTTATCGGTTAGGTCTGATTTCCATATAATCGATAGCCTATTGATAGCTGTCCATGCTTTCGTTAACCTCGTTTCGATGTCCTTTTCGGTTGATTCGACGCTGCTTCCTAGGTACGTGAATTTGTCTACTAGTTTAAGTGGGGTTCCTTCTAGAGTGGAGATGTCCCTCGTTTGGTTATAGCACATATATTCCGTTTTGTGTGCATTAACATAGAGGCCTATGCTTGCTGCTGCTCGTTCCAAACTATGCAGAAGTGTTTCGTCTTGGTCAGGTGTATTTGCCAGTATCGCTATGTCATCGGCGTAGTCGGCATCGGTAATTGTTGTTGCGGGGTATCTTCTGCTTCTTTTCTTCGTCAGTTCGAAGCCATTCTCTTTGATTTTGTCAATCGATGTTCTAAGTACGTAGTCTAGACAAATGATAAAGAGGTACGGGGCCAGCGTGTCCCCTTGTAGTACTCCTGCAACAATGTCAAAGTATTCTGTGTCTCCATCCGGTGATCGTACTTTTAATTTAGTGTTTCTATAGAGAATCGTTATTGCCGCTACGGTTTCTTTAGGTATGCCGTATACTAGTTGGATTTGTTCCATCTTTCCTCTGTGAATGGAGTCGAAAGCCTTGGTAAAGTCGACAAATATTAATGTCGCTTGTAGGTTCTTTGCCCGTACACCTTCAAGGATTCTGCGGATGGTTAATATTTGTGAGGTCGTGGATCTATTTCTTCGGAAGCCATTTTGGTTTTTTCTAAGTATGTTGTCGATTTCGGGTTCTATTCGGTTTCGTAGTAGGGCATTGTAGATTTTGGCAGCTATGGATGTAAGTGTTATGCCTCGGTAGTTTTTGGCTAATCCGAGGTCCCCCTTTTTAGTGAAGGGGAGTATGCATCCCTTCATCCATCTATCTATCGGATTTTGATTGTATACTGCGTTGCAGTGTCGGAGCAGTATGTCGTCGAATTGTCTGGTCTTCCATATTTCCGGGGAAATTTCGTCCAGCCCTGCAGCTTTCCTATTTTTAATTTTTCTGAGAACCGAGTTCTTCTTGTGTGAACGGTCCTAGTTTAATGTCTAATTGTTTGCTAATTATTCTGGTGATTGGTTCATGCGTTATTTTTGGTGGGTTAGTGAAGAAACTGAACTAGTCACCTTCTACGATGAGTTATCCTCATTAGTGCGTAGCATCCCGAAACACAACATGTTAGTCATTGGCAGAGACATGAATGCCCAAATTGGGAAAAACGGAAACAACAAATACAGCCTCCACAACACGTCAAATAGGAATGGGCAAAATCTAACAGATTTCATGATAGAAAATAGATTAGCATGCCTCAATACAAACTACCAAAAAAGAGAGGGCAAACTATGGACATACACGTACGCAAACAATACTAAAGCTCAGATAGACTACATCCTTATAAACAAGAAATGGAAAAATAGTGCATTGAATTGCGAGGCATACTCCTCTTTTGAGGGTGTGTCCACAGATCACCGAATAGTCACGGCGAAAATACGGTTAAGCCTACGAAAAAACGTCAAACGAACAGCGACCGCCAAACACTATGACTGGGCCCTATTAAACAACAAAGATATAAGAGATAAATACGTATTAGAATTAAGAAACAGATTCGAAACACTACAAGAAAAGACGGAAAAAAGTACTCCAAACGACGAATACGAAAATTTCGTCAATGCACACCTCGAGGCAGCAGCAAAATACATTCCAACAAAAATTAAAACTAAATATAGAGTCCCATGGGAAACTTTTGCGGTGAGAGAAAAACGTGCACTAGTAAAAACAGCCTCCAAAAACTATCGAAAAAACCCAACAAACACAAATGCCTTAAAACTAAAAACGGCACAATATCAATTAGCAGGCATATATATAAAGGAAAAGACAGAATACATTCAAAATCAGATAGATAAGATTAGAGACTCGGTGGAAGATAGACAATCTAGAATAGCCTGGCAAACAATAAACGAAGTGAGCAGAAGAAAGAACACAGCCAAAGCAAAACTTAAAGCAGCAAACCAACAAGAAAGAATAAAACTGTGGAAACAGCACTTCGAAAACTTACTTGGAAACCCACCAAAAATAACGCATGAACCAATCACCAGAATAATTAGCAAACAATTAGACATTAAACTAGGACCGTTCACACAAGAAGAACTCGGTTCTCAGAAAAATAAAAAATAGGAAAGCTGCAAGGCTGGACGAAATTCCCCCGGAAATATGAAAGACCAGACAATTCGACGACCGTAGCGGCAATAATGATTCTCTATAGAAACACTAAAGTAAAAGTACGATCACCGGATGGAGACACAGAATACTTTGACATTGTAGCAGGAGTACTACAAGGGGACACACTGGCCCCGTACCTCTTTATCATTTGTCTAGACTACGTACTTAGAACATCGATTGACAAAATCAAAGAGAATGGCTTCGAACTGACGAAGAAAAGAAGCAGAAGATACCCCGCAACAACAATTACCGATGCCGACTACGCCGATGACATAGCGATACTGGCAAATACACCTGACCAAGACGAAACACTTCTGCATAGTTTGGAACGAGCAGCAGCAAGCATAGGCCTCTATGTTAATGCACACAAAACGGAATATATGTGCTATAACCAAACGGGGGACATCTCCACTCTAGAAGGAACCCCACTTAAACTAGTAGACAAATTCACGTACCTAGGAAGCAGCGCCGAATCAACCGAAAAGGACATCGAAACGAGGCTAACGAAAGCATGGACAGCTATCAATAGGCTATCGATTATATGGAAATCAGACCTAACCGATAAAATGAAACGCAGTTTCTTCCAGGCAGCGGTCACATCGATACTGCTATATGGATGCACTACATGGACGCTAACAAAACGGCTGGAGAAGAAACTAGATGGCAATTACACAAGAATGCTGCGTGCAATCCTGAACAAGTCCTGGCAGCAACACCCCACAAGACACCAACTGTACGGCGACCTGCCCCCTATCACGAAAACTATTCAAGTTAGACGAACCAGACATGCAGGACACTGCTGGAGAAGCAGAGATGAACTCATAAGAGATGTACTCTTATGGATCCCCACACATGGCCGCGCAAAAGCAGGGCGACCAGCTCGAACGTACATTCAGCAGCTATGTGAGGATACGGGGTGTTGTCCTGAAGACCTACCTAGGGCGATGAACGATAGGGAGGAGTGGCGAGAGAGGGTCAGGGATATCCGTGCTACCAGCACGATATGATGATGATGATGATGATGACGCCGTCACTTCCCAGGATAACGTTGCGCACAGAAGTGTTAGGGTACAGCTTATCAATGTAACACTGTTATGTTTTGACCTTCGACCCGGCCCAAAAAATGCTATTCCCAGGTGATGCACCGGAAGGAAGTGACACATTCCAATGGCCAGTAATCGAAAGAGATCGCGTTGGTGGATTAAGGCTTATAATATGGGACAAGGTGAAGGTCCCACTGTGCCAATACAGACTGATGCACCGGAAGAGAGTGACCTCTGAACTGCATGACAGTTATTTCCGCTTGATGACGATTAAACATTCGATTTCAAAGATCCAGTCGGTGATCGTGTGGGCTTTGAATTATTATTTAACTCAATTGAGTTCGAGTCCAAGAAGCAGTTGCCAGGAGGGTTCCAGACAGCTAGAGACCAGATGTGGTAGGGAAAGCCACACCCGACCGAGGGGGCCCTCGGGAACCCCGATGGAGTGGACCCCAGCATCAAGAGAACAAGAAAGACACAATGTGACGGTCATAACAGTGGGATCAAGATATTACAGTTTATGTTCGGTCTCCAGCTCCCTCTCACATGCAACCCTTGAAAAACCCTTTCGAACCCTTGCAATAAAGTGAGAGGTATATATTTTTGTAAAGAAGTCTTCTTGCGTCTTAATTATTACTGCGTCTTTGTCATTCCGTGTTGTCATTTGTTTGACCAGAGAGCGGAACGTAACAACACTATGTTAGGCATTCTTTGTGTTGGTGTGTGTATGTATGTGTGCCAGTCAGAGAATCCCTTTGTCTGCTTTGGCGGGAAC
The DNA here is from genome assembly GCA_963585895.1 of Sepioteuthis lessoniana. Classification (NCBI taxonomy): domain Eukaryota; kingdom Metazoa; phylum Mollusca; class Cephalopoda; order Myopsida; family Loliginidae; genus Sepioteuthis; species Sepioteuthis lessoniana. The sequence continues at coordinate 83,943,237 of OY757916.1, read as the reverse complement.
CCCCCCCAAAGCCTGAGCGCGAGATCTCCCACGAGACCGGAAGTGGCCGAGGGAAGGAAGGTCCCAGAGAAGACAGAGAGAGAGAGTGTGTGAATCAGCAGAAGGGAGCAGAAGGGACCAGTCGACAGAACAGGTCAGTCAGGGATATGAGAGTCGGACAGAGAGGAGACCGGTTATCTGAAGTCAGAAGGAAGCTGCTAGGACCTGTTGATCTACAGATGCCTGGTGGACCAACGCGAGAAGTTAAGTCAGCACTGCTTGTGGCTTTGTGGGAGTTTTCGCTCGAGTACACGCTCGCGTTAGCTCACAGAAACACAGAATGTATAAAAAGTGTCACATAGACTTCCCCACTTCTTGTGCTTGGAGCTGGCCCAAGTCCATGTTTGTTCGTTTGTTCTTTTCTTCCTCCCTCTCGGTTGTGCTTTGTGTATCTGTAAAGAAATATGAAACACCCCTGGCCAGAGATGAGAAAAACCACTAGATGAATCACTGGCCATGAGTGGTTTAAGTAAGCTGAGATAGTGGGGTCAGCCGGCGGGTATTGGTACATCAAAGATTATGACTAAAGTCAATATTACTTTGTTCATATTCCTTTAACTTTTGGGTAACACCTTGTATATATGGATGTATGTATGTATGTATTCTCATACCGCAAGTATGTATATATTTTATACTTTATACCCATGGCCAATATATAGAGTAAGGATTATCATCGCAAGAAATTGACAGGGGGACCCGTATTCAAATCTTCTATAAGGCTGTTTGCATTTAACATAGTGCTAATACCCTTGGAAAAAAGTATGCATCCAACAATTCTCCCCCCAGCTGTGGGTATATAGTGGGGCATACTGGTCTCTTTGACTTTGGTATAGCAACCGGTATAGGTTATTTGTGTATTATAGCATAATAATCCTTGCAGAGCATTTAATGCCAAATCCTGTTTATATATATATATATATATATGCAAATTTCATTAAACATAATAGACATTTTATGTCTACATATTTTCTTCTGGATCCGTTCGAATTCCCGTATTACTTTTATCGTATTCGGGGGGAATTGATTTATGTATTGTCCATAGTTGTATGTATCCGTAGTACTTTCTGCCCGACCTTGGGCCATCATCAGGGGAGGATCTATTACAAAAGTTATGTAACTTTTGTTTTAGCAAATTACTACTGTGTAAGAGCGTCTTTGCCATTGAAGATTATGGCGTTTGCTTTTAAATGTAATTCTATAACTAGTGCCAGTAGCTAAAGACATTTAAGTACATTAGCACTGGTTTGAAAATTAATTCTATTAAGTGTTGATTGCAGGTTTCTAATATGTAGTGCTTCGAGAATTTGAATTTTTTGTTTATTATTTTGATGTTCTAATATTGTTGTGTTGTCGGTGAGAATTTTTCGTAGTTGTGTTTTTGGGCATGAATGTTCTTTTTAAATGCTGAGCTATTGAACTTGTGTCAGAAAGGTGCATTGTAAGTCTCCTTTATATATATATATACATTTATATATATATATATATATATATATATATATATATATACACTTACTAACATTCTGGATCAGAGTGGACCTGAGAGTAATAGCTCTAAAGAAGTACTCCACATTCCCCAAAGCTCCAGGACTGAAGTTTCACCAGGTGGTTTAGTGTCAAACAGGACACTCGTTGATGGAATTTTACTCATGCGCGTATTCTACAGCTCCAGTTGCCTTGGCTAACCGGTCTAGGAAAAGGAAAACTCTGAATTCAAACCTATTAAACTCTGCTTTAAAATTGACCTTGTGTCAAATTATACTTATGGAAGAGGGGTTTGGTAAATACACACACACACACACACACACACACATATATATATTATTTTCTTTTAAACTTCGCATTGATATATATTATCTATTACACCGAGACCATCAGATAAATACAAATATTTTATAAGCTATTTGTCTTCCATACACTTTTTTGTTACATGATGCGAATTTGGTGGAGAGAAAAAGAGAAAAAGAGAGACAAGAAATTTTTTTGTTTGTTTATTTTCTCTTCTTAATACCTTTTTACTTACTTTTTTGTGTTTTTTTTTTCTTTTTATCTTAACACCTCGATTTTTGTTTTTTTGTTTTTGTTTTATTTTATTCATTTATTTATTCATTTATTTTTCGTTTTTTTTATACAATTTTCCTGCGAATTATGCAAACTAGTCTGGAGGCAAATGGCATAAAAGAAATTTATTCAAATGACGGCATTTGACTCTAATTCTTTTTATTTGCTTAACAATTCACCGACATCCGGGTATCCTAATATACTTAAAATTCTCTCGGGGTACAATTTGAAACTTTACTAAACTCCTATACATAATGTTGCTTTCTTTGTAATTCACCACTTGAAGATTGATGATATGTCTGTATCGTCTTTCAATTTCTACACTTGGCTTATAGGCGCTGAACTTTTGTTGTACTTTCAGTTCGTATAATTATAGAATCACTTGTTCTATTCAAGCATGGAGGTACCATTATAGATCTTTTCATTATTACTGTTTCCGCTATAACTTTCTGTTGATTCATATATTACATATCTAAACTAAGCAATGCTCATCAAAAGGGTAATTTTGGGAGTAAGATACCATTTAAGGCTATCACGTTGCTCTTTTAAAATGCTGGTGTTGTGACCAGTGATGATTTTATGCCTGTTGTTTGAACAGCAATTGCTCACTTTTAATATATTTTCATTAAATAGTTTATTTAATGTTTATGATAATGTTAAATAATTTTTGACTGAATATCTAAAATAATGGTATTAAATGATAGAGAGGAAAAAAAGACATAAAAAAGAGACGGGGTAGAAAAAAGCGAGAGAGAAGAGGTGAATTAGAAAGAAAACGAAACGTATTTTTCCTTCGCTCTTTCTCTCTCTTTCCTCTTCCAAACACTCACTCATGCCATAACCAAAAAAAAAGGAATATATATCACTTGAAAAATATCTACATCAATTTGATGGTCGTACTTTCTTGTTGAAAGTCCCCATGGCGTAATGGTTAACGTTTTGGTTTGGTTTGGTTTGGTTTATTGGGTTTTATGGCATATCAACCTTTATAGGTTATTTAACGCCAAATCCATTTTTATGTAAATAATCAGTTCTATTTAAAACAATTCAGTTTAGCATGAGAACACAGTTTAATTGTCAAAAATGCTTCTATTTAAAACTATTCAAGCAGCTATATATAACAATTTATTTTAGTGTACAATTTTAGTTTAGTACAGTTTCAATGTCAAAAATAGTTCAATTTTCAACAATTCAGTTTAGCAAAAGCACGCAGTTTAAATGTAAGTACAGTTTAATTGTAAAAAAACATTTCTATTCCGAGCTATTCAGTTTAGCCAAGCAATTCTACTTCAGCTAATTCAGTTTAGTTAAAGTACAGATTTTGTTTACACACATTTACATGTCAGAAAAGTTCTATGTTAAACAATTTAGTTTAGTGTAAATACAGTTTCAATGTCAAAAATCAGTTCTATTTGAAATAATTCAGTTTAGCACGAGTACGCAGTTTAAATGTAAGCACGGTTCACTTGTCAAAAAACATTTCTATTTCAAGATATTCAGTTAGTATGCCGTTAGTTCTATTTAACCTATAGATAGGGCCCTATCAGGTGCTACCACTCCGAGCCAGAGTGGACCAGGGAGCAATGGCAATGAAGGGGTTCTCCGTATTCCCCAAGGCCCCAGCATTAATGGGACCTCACCATAAGATTGTTTAGTGTCATATCAGGACACTCGTTGGTGGGGGTTCTTACCCCTCTGCAGAGGTTCTGTCAGTGTATTCTACAACCCCAGCCGACTGGACTATACACAGAGTTAAATGCCAAACAGCTTTATTTCAGATAATTCAGTTTAGCATAAGTACACAGTTTGGACGACAAAACAGTTCTATTTTGAGCAATGCAGTCTAGCATTAGTACGCAGTCTTAATGTCAAGACAGTTCTATTTTAAACAATTCAGTTTAGCATAAATACGCAGTTTAAATGCAAAAATCAGTATAGTGAAAGAAGCATAGTTTAGTTCTATTCAACCCATAGATAGGACCCATATCAGGTGCTACCACTCCGGGCCAGAGTGAACCTGGGAGCGATGGCAATAAAGGAGTACTTCGCATTCCCCAAAGCTCCAGCATTCCTGGAACCTCACCATCAGATAGTAAGCGAATTCGAACGCCACTTCGCCCTATTACGTTCATTTTCGGAATAAAACATTTTGGAAAGGCATGAACCATTTATTCCCCGGCTATGAGTTGAATTGTACCACTACTGTCCTAATACAAGAACTGCATTGGTGTTTAATAACTCACGAAGGTTGACACGCGATTAAAACAAAGAAACCAGTCGTGTCGTTCACAAGGCAATATAGAACATTACAAAGATTTTAGGTATTTTTTTGTTGTTGTTTAACGGCATATCAACCTTTTTAGGTTATTTGATGCCAAAGGCATCCTTCTAAAAGAATAGTAGTAGTACTGTTTAACCCATAGCTGGGAGGATTGGAGTTCATAATCGCTTACTACTATTCCGCAGACCATCGCTAAACCCAATACACAACGGGGATAACCTCTGTTTAATATTTAAAGTTATGGAGCTGGTTACTAAAAAAAATTTGATATTTTGGGGTAACAATTTTTCTAAAAGTAACATAATTGTAATTGTATAATTTTGACAAGCCTGTTTCGTCGCCCATTTTTCGTAAGTCTGAACATCAAATGCTGTCTCAAGTGCCGTAATGAAAATTTTGAGAACATGAGTATTTTGATATATGAGAGTCAGCGCTATACACCAATGGATAAAAATCTACTTACGAAAGCCTTTATTAGAGACTTTTCATCTGAAATATTTGAAGCAGACATAGCTTAAATATATTAGCGTATACTATGTCTACAAATGCAGACAATTGGATAGAGTTAAAAAATGCGTATATGTCAATAACTATATATACATATATATATATATATATATATAGTAAGCATATATAAAGACGTACACACATCCATACTTGCATATATATATATATATATATATATATATATATATATATATATATAATTATATATACATATATATATATGTGTGTGTGTGTGTGTGTGTGTGTGTGTGTGTGTGTGTGTGTGTGAGCAAACACGCGCACACACAAACACATGTGGTCACGTGCATGCGTGCACGCACATACACGCATATATAAAAAAGTATATATATATATATATATATGTATATATATACATACATACATATATATATATATATATATATATATATATATGAGTGTGTGTGTGTATGTATGTGTGTGAGTGATGTTATCTGCACCTCACATACACACACACACACATATATATATATATATATATATATATATATAAACATATATATATATATAATTGGGGTACAGGTAGTTATTGATATGTTAAATGCAAATTATGAACAGCGTTGAAATTTCGAGCTGAGAGGTTTCCGTTTCACTTCAGTGGTACTGTGGAAAGAGCTGATATATATGCGTGCGCGTGCGCGTCTGCGTGTACACATATATATTAGATTACATTTCATCAATTTTTTTTTCATCCACAAATTTAGGTGATGGCCAGAAATGGGTGTTACAGTTCCGTGACTTTTAACAGAGATTCTTATTTCCAAATTGCGCCTGGAATAATTGGTCTATCAAGGCTTAATGGCCAAGATTAACCGGTTACTTTAATACTGGACAGATAAAATTAATTCATGCCTTTCTTAAGGGCATGTGAATGACGTGAACGCAAACAGTCGATTACATTTTTACACCCCCCAAATATATATATATATATATATATATATATATATATATATATATATATATATAAACTGGCACTCACGTGCATAGAGACGCAAAACCCCAATTCTATACCAATATTTGTATATGCACAGACACACACACACACACACACACACACACATATATATATATATATGTGTGTGTGTGTGTGTGTGTGTATTCGTTAATGTCTTTAGTTTGGGTGGTACGTCTCTAAATGTCTTATATATTTTCACCCTCCTCCATACTTGAACGTGCATGCATGCAGTCAGACATATGACACTGGAGACGTGTACTCACTGAACACCACCTAACCACCCAGCTTGCCACCCGTTGAGCTACTCTATCTATCCAATAACCACCCTGCACGCACATGTGTTTATTTCGTCGCCGCTTACCATCCCCAAACGCTGCCATTCTAAACATTTTTCGATCATATTTCCTCTCACTCAACATTCAACACGTTCATCTTTTTTTGTATATTTGTTCCTCTTACAATTATTATAACAGGCAAGGTCATCCGATGTTGTCAAAAATGACAAATTAACGTTTCACTCCATCCGCACAGTTTCCATTTCGGTTGGTTGAAAATGGATTTTACTTGGGACTAGTGGGTCATCCTTACTGTCCATACCTACTCATTTACTTAGGGGTTACAATAGATAATGTACATTTTCGGGGTATGCATATTGAAAAGACTCATTGCTTCTTTGTTTAATGGCATATCAACCTTTGTAGGTTACTTAATGCCAAAGCCATTGTCCTAGAAGAACGGTAGTGGTACTATTTAACCCATAGGTGGGAGGATAAGGGGGTTCATAACTTTCCTTAGAATATTTGCGCGAAAGTGAACGTAATAGCACGACGGGAATACGAACTCACTTTCTACGATTTCACAGTCCATCGCTTTAACCATTACACCACAAGGACACCCCCTGAAAAGACTCAGTAGAATTTGATTTCTTAAGGTAAATTATATGACTACTCAATCCGTATTGTTTTATTCATTTAATTACTGACGGGGATTATTTAGTTAATCCTGTATTATTGGCTATTTTCTTATATCGTCTGATCAAAATGTATCGAGAACGAATCTTTAGTATTTTTAATTCTTAGATTTCAAAATTTAAATGAAGTCGCATACATACCGAGACAACTTATATAATAAAGTAATGACGGGTAAATGTCTAAAATGTCTAGATATGGTCTAGATTTGTTTAGATAACCTCGGGCTAATTTGAAAGAAAATCGTGTAACTAGTTGCCGTACTTTTAAACTGAAATGTTTAAAGAGAAACACAGGAATGTGCAAGTGCAGCAACTGCTATGCCATCAGATCGAGTTCTGTGTGATTTTTTCAAAAGTAAAAATGCATTCCAAGTGAATGATTTGAGAACATTGAAGTTTAATTTCAAAAATAGATGACGATGCAGCTCATATAAAAGGAGAAATGCTTCAACCAAAGGGAAACTCGTTGGAATAAGTGATTTGAATGCTAACGAAACTATCTTAAGAAAAACTAACGTTTCTTTCATTGCTTATTTCAGTTTTAGTAAATACAACTTTTATCTTTCAATACTTTTTAAACAACTCTCAAATTTTCTATGTTAATCTTCTTTCGTTCTTTGTTTTGTTTTCATTTGTTATTTCTGAATATATCCTCTGGGATATCACTTACTTGTATTATAATTGAAATAGTTTTTCCCTGGGGTCTCAACAGATAATATATCTTTACTGTTACAATAAAGCTATTGTGAAGCAACCCTTAAATTGGAAACTATTCTTCACATCTAATATTGTTCAAGAAAGTGATGAGAGAGAAAATATTTCAATGAAATAATTTCAGATCTATATTTAAGCAAGATTCAGTGGATACAGAAATATTGAACATGATATAGATATACAACAAAAAGGGTTTTTAGCATAAAGAAAAACTCTGATTAGTAACCTAGAGCTTCTTTAGAAATAATATTTTTGTTCTATATTTTGCCAATGGTTAATCCTGCTTTGCTGTTTACTCAAAAACATTCAGCATATAGAGAATCATGTAAAAAGCGTAAAGATATCCTGATCTGTCCTTACGAGGATTTTTAAAAAATTTAACTTCATATCAAAGTTTCTATCTCAAACTGCTGGGCCCAAAATGACAGATTTTACAATCTGATGACATAAATGAACTCGGAGTTTGATCTCGTAAGTCTAGTCAGTATCCATGAAACTATCAGGTTCTTTATTCTGACTCTTCGGCTGTGATCTTTGAACGGACGCACATAAAGTTCAGCACTATATATATATATATATATATATGAGAGTCACTGAAGAAATATTGGAAATCATTTGAAAAAAACTAAAATATATTTTTCAAAAATCTAAACTCTGCATTGTTTGGAATTGGTTTACACCAAACATTATTTTAATCTCGCTCAAATATTTCATTTGGAGATATTCAAAATGGTGGTGCTCCGGGATTGAACAGAGATCTTTCATCAAATTTTTGGTGGTAGAGAAATACAAACTATGTTAAATTTTCTTAAGAGTGTGAGATCTGTACGGAAAAGCGTGTTTTTTGTTTTGTTTTGTTTTTTTTGTTGTTTGTTTGTTTGTTTTTCGTCAAAATAATGTTTACAAGATCCTGAGTCGAAAAAACAGTCAGTGCAGTAAAAACACTCTGACTTTCCTATTAAGTAAAAGTCCCAGTCGCAACAATTAGTAAAGAAAGCGTTGGTATTAGTAAAGAAGGTCTTCTGGAAACATGAAAAGACTTATCACAGATGACTCCCAGGAAAAATGGCCAACTGTGAACAGTGCTTCTTATTACCTACTTATTAGGCAAATGACATTTGACTTATCAATTGATTGAATCTGACATATATGTTAGAGTGAGAGGGGAAGGATTCTGTGAAAGCCTCACCTGATGGTTTCATCAAAATATTGATTTACAATTTCATATGAAAGGATTTCCTTACAAAAGAAAATATGAAACTGTGAATTATCATCAAAACTACAATAATACAAAAAAGACACTTGTCATCCGAAATTCTGTTCATCCGTATTTGAACAGCGCCTTCAAATGCAAGTGCTTTTTTTCTATGAAACCCTTGTTGTCTCCTTGCTAAAATTTTCCTATCCCTAAACAATAAATGAATACAGAAAAAATAGATACTTCGTACTGCTGTTAAACAAGATGTTTTTTCTTGTTTTTATTTGTGTTTTCGTTCGGTTTTTTTTTTTTTTTTTTTTTGTTTGTTTTTTTTAACTTTCAGATCTATGCACTTTTTAAAAGGAAGAATGATCTTTTTTTATTTTTATTTTTATAAATTTCTTGTATGAGAATACGCACCGAAAATAAAGCCCACCAACTTATTTCCATGAAAACTACGACGGATAAAGGGAGTTTAGTAACACCTTTTTATTGAGCAAGTTTTTAGTTATAAAACACAATTTGCTGCATAGTTACAACCATTGACTATGCAGTTTCGAAAACGATGAACAATACCATACATGTTGCATTATTCAGCGAGTTGCTCTGAAATTAACGGATTCTATTTTACATTATTATCTTACGACGTCAGAAGCTGATGATACTTTTATAGAAATAGACGAAGAACCTGCCAATAAACCATATGTTTGTTGTCTAGTTACAGATAGCAGTTTCTTTACGGTCTTGAAAAATGGCGTCTGACATAAAAGCAACCCACAAAATAAAAAGTGTGACGATTGAGTTATCTGTGCATATCAGAACGATGAAAGATGGACAACATTTTTCTGACAAAGATGCCATTATCGCAATTGGGAGTAATTCTAACATCTCTAATGCAGCAGATTTTTAAGCTGGCTCTTGTTAATCTGGTGAAAATGTATAGTTACTGGTATTGATAATGCGGAAAAATTATGTTTATAACAAAAAAAAACCTGCCGATGGTGTAATGGTTATCGTCGTAGGAAATGGACACAGCGACACGAGTTCAAATCCTGGACGAGGCTGATTGCATTTCACATAGCACTAATACCCTTGGGAAAGGTATGAACCCAATTATTCTCCCTCCAGCTACGGGTAAATAGTAGGACAGACTAGGTTCTTCAGCCTTGGTGAGTCAACTAGTCTAGGGGAAGGAAAACTCTGAATTCTAACCAGTTAAACTCCGCTTAAAAATTGACCTTATGTCGTATCCTGCCCGAGTGGAGGGGTTGGTAAATAGGATAACAAAAAAAAAAAACCTGCTTCATCCAAGAGTTTTATTGTATTACCATTAATTGTATCAGTTTCCAAAGAATAAATAGATGGAATTACTTTTGGAGAGCTCCATTAACGTGTCAGGATCTAAAGAAATTTATGAGAACTTAAATGAATACATTTTACACTCAAAATCAAACAAAATCTCAAGCAATGACTTGTCAGGTTAGAAATTAAAGAACATATATTATAGAATTTAGCTTATTAATGATCAAGAGCATTGAGACTACTAGTGTAATGAGAGATTTAAATTCACAAAACAATTGTACAGAGTTCGATTCAGATACTTTTGAGATAAGGTCTTTTACAAGATTTAGGTAATTCCAAATTAATACAACCCACTACTTAAAAATACCATTTACAGGTTCATGTCACAAACTGTAATGACTCGATATACATACTAAATAGATTTAATCCTATATCTATCAATTCATTTTTATATTAACGCTTTTTACTTATATATTATTTGAAATTAACTTTGAAACAATTAATTTCTGTTCAGATACAAAGGCACAGGAACTTGCTATATCATGTAACAAAATCGATATTATTTTGACTACAGAAACCACTGCATTTAAACAAATAAATACTTAAACCAATAAATTTTTTTCCTGAAAATTTTGGCCTACTTTTCAATCAAATGTAACGAGGAATAGTAAGTAAGTAAAGTTGGCGTCTGTAGTCTAGGGCGACCAGAAAGCTTCCTTTTCAATAGTTACCACACCGAGGTGTAGGGGAAGGCGTTACACCTTTCCCTGGATTGCTCCACTTTACCCTTGATACATACCTTATATTGCTGAGTGTCAAGCAAGGAGGTATCAAGTACCATTTTTAAAGTCTTTGGTATGACTCGACCTGAGGTTGAACCCAGGTCTCCCGGACCATTGGCGAACACCCTACCCACTAGTCCAATGAGCCGAAATATAAGCGCGCTTAGCGTAATGTTTATCATAATAAGAAATAGAAGAGCGGCCAGAGTTCAAATTTTGAACGAAACTTTATTTCACTTCGCGCTGGTACCATTTGGAAGTGCATGTATTCATATTTTCTCTCTCCTCACCCCCAGCTAAAGGTAAATTGGAAAGTAAACCGAGCTCTTTAACCTTGATGAGGCAAAACAGCCTTTAAGAAGAAGAAAAATCGGAGTTAAAACCAGCTTTGCTCCGCTTGAAAACTGAACTTGTGTCACACCCTGCTCGTGATGGTTGGTTTGGTTTCTTTGTTTAACGGCATATCAACCTTTATAGGTTATTTAATGCCAAAGCCATTCTCCTAGAAGAACAGTAGTGGTA
>OY757916.1:83851891-83926891 GCA_963585895.1 Sepioteuthis lessoniana | reverse complement strand
ACATGAATAAACGTTGCTTATGACATCAAGACTAGTAAGAGAATATGCATCTTACTGAAATGAAATAATTAGCAAAGTATCCCGAAAAATCAAATCCTATTCAATAGAAAATTCGACCCTTTCTTGGTGATCTATACTTGGGATCTCGAGCCAAATCTCAATTATGCTTAGTTTCATAAATCTTTTAAGGACTTACAATACAGCTAAGCTTAAAGCATGCCTACCTGTTTGAATCGCCAAAGTTTAGTGGCCATAAGCTTGGCTATAAACGAAAATAATTTTAATACAGTCTAATATTTTCGTGAGGTAACGCACTCTGAATATTTTTAACGATTTATGTTAACACAAAATATTTTGTTGGACATTTGTTTGCATACGCAGCACAAAATGCAACAACGGGAGAAAAAGAGCAATGTTTAGATAAAAAAATAAAATTAAAGAAAACATGTCAAAATATATGTTTGTGGCACATAATATGCAGTTTTCGAGAAGAATTTCGTTTGAGGGTATTGCGTTGGGTGTTTGTAAGCGGATAAGGACAAACTATCGAGACGGTTGGCGAGACATGTTTGTGAATGAAGGAGAAAGGAGTGTGAAAGTAGAAAAGGGAGGAGAGAGAGAGAGAGAGAGAGAGAGAGAGAGTGTGTGTGTGTGTGTGTGTGTGTGTGTGTGTGTGTGTGTGTGTGTCACTGAAAGAGAGACTATAGGCGTCAGTGGAGGACAAAAAGAGACGAACAACAAAGATGTTTACAAATGAGAAGGAAAATATAAGGCGAAGAGACGAGGAAGAAAACATGTGATACAAGGCAAGATCAAAAAGAAGAGATCAAAAGAGAAGTCGATGAAGCAGAAATGTTGGGTGGGGGATAAGAGATTAAAACAAGTTAATTAGCAGAAAGGTGATAATGAAACGGAGAAAGTAGATAAAAAGAAATTTAAAAAAAAGGGAGTATGAGCCAAAAGAAGATCTAGAGAGAGAGAGAGAGAGAGAGAGAGAGAGAGAGAGAGAGAGAGAGAGATTAAGGTTATTTTATAAAAAGGAGTTAGGGAAGAGAAATAAGAAATGTCGAAGAGAAAGGAAGATGAAGAAAAATTAGAAGAGAGATAAGGATCACTGGTAGGCATTGAGACATAGTTATTTATAGTCATGATGAACCTTAGCTTAGATTGGTGCAAGGCCAAAAGAATCCAAGTGGGAGGCGAACACTGCTTTACAATGGTTTGCAAGACAAGCTCGCATATATATATATATATATATATATATATATATATATATATATTACTGCGTTTGGATGAAACAGATTAGGAATATCCTTCACATTGGTATTCAGCTAAGATTAGTTTAGCACAAGGCCAGAAGAATTCGAACCAGACTAGCTCACGAACTATAACGCTATGTTAAGTGCCCTTAAAAAACATAGTTTACATTTGATGCAAGATCAGACGTATAAAGCACCTGGTGGGGAACAACCTCCTTATTTAACATGGTTTCTGGGGCTAACTTGCTATCCATTACACCTAGACAAGTTTCCCTCGAAAGCATATATATTTACCAACCCTTCGGCATGAGCAGAATGCAACACAAGTTCAATTTTTAAGCGAAGTCTAACAAGATACCACGAGTGCTACCTTAGAAATCACGTATATGGCTGATTGTGTTTAACCACATATCAATCAAAAAGACTTTTTTGCATACAATTCCCTCGAGTAGGAATAATCTTTAAAGAGATCTAATTGGTATGTAGATGGGACCTTAACAGGTACTAATACCTTCGTGTCACTGTGAACCTAGGAATAATTGCAATGAAGGGGTATTCCATCCTCTGAAGATCTGGGGATCTCCAGAACTAGAGCCTTCTCAGTTTAGTGTCATGCCAACAACTACCCTTTTTTAAGAGAAATGGCTTTGCTCTTTCTGTGGGATACAGTCAGTATATTCTAACCCCCATCGGCTGAACGAGCAGTCACGTGTTGGTTAGATGTGAGAAATGTTAAAAAGAAAGAAGAAAACAACCAACAGTCGGAATCGGAAAGAATAACATAAAGAAGAGAGAAAGAAGAAAGAGTTTAGAAAGAGAGTGACAGATAGAAATACATAGATACAGAGAGAGAGAGAGAGAGAGAGAGAGAGAGAGAAATAGTTGAAAAAGAGAGAAAGAAGAAATAGTTGAAAAAGGGATAAATATATATAGAGACAGACAGACAGACAGAAACGGGAAAGTGTAAACAGAAGTAAAGAAAAAGAAGGCAACAGAAAACAAAAGACAATCTAAAAGAGTGGTTATACAAATTATGAATAAGAATGAAGAAAGAAAAAAGAATTGGATATGCATTGTGGTCCCATAAGCGTATTTATTAATAAAGAATGTTTTATCAATGTGCGTTTATATGTAAAGCGGTCGAGCGTCTTAGCTAAATCCATAAAAGAGACATTTTTTTAGTGCAGTGTTTTGAAAGTTGTATCTTTTATTAATCTTTTGCCGATTTTCTTTGATCTTATTTTTTATAGTAACCCTTAGGTAATTTTTTATATTCTATAAAGGTTACGCAAGCTGCAGGCATTTGAAATTAATAATTAACTTACGTATCCTTGAAACTTGGCTTATAGGAACCGGGCATTAGAACAGAGACCAAGAGAATAAGGTACAAGCTTTCGATACACATATGATCATATTGCTGTCTTCTTTACCAGATTTTCTTCGCGTCCTATTGTGTGTTTACGCTTAGTAGTAGTAGTAGTAGTAGTATTTTTAACTACATTACGTTGTGTGAATTCAATAAAAACTACTTAAAACTTATTAATGGCAATCTGGGGAATTTTTTAAAAAGTCGGTGTTTTTATACGTTTTTTCTTACGTTAGAATTAACTTCCAGTCTTTTTTGAAAGATTGGTCAAATGAGTAGATTGTTCGCTAATGGTCTGGGAGACCAGGGTTCAATCCCAGGTCGAGTCATACCAAAGACTCAAAAAATGGTACTTGATGCCGCCTTGCTTAACACTCAGCATTATAAGGTAAGGATCAAGGGTAAAGAGGAGCAATCCAGGGATTGGAGTGGGCCCTCCCGTACACCTATTTGTAGTAGCAATTTAAAAGGGAGCCTTCGGGTCACATTCGACTATAGTCGCCAACTTTACTTTATATATATATATATATATATATATATATATATATATATTTATAGCAAAGTAGTCTAGGGCGACCTGAAGGTTCCCTTTCCAATAACTACTACACCGAGGTGTAGGGGAGGACGCTACTCCTTTCCTTGGATTGCTCCACTTTACCCTTGATACATACCTTATATTGCTCAGTGTTTAGCAAGGAGGTATCAAGTACCATTTTTAAAGTCCTTGGTATAACGCGACCTGGGATTGAACCCAAGTCTTCCGGACCATCGGCGAACACTCTACCACCAACCCCTTTGCACAAGCAGTATGTGACATAAGCTCAATTTCTGAACAGAATTCAACAGTTTTGAATACATAGTTTTCAATCCAGGCCGGTTGCCATACCAAGGTTAGAAAGACCCGTCTGTTCTTCCCTTTATTCATTCCAAGAGTAAAAATAATTAGAGTCATACCATTCCCAAGGCCATTAGCCCTATGTAAAATGCAAACAGCCTCGCCATATATATATGTATCTATATATATATATATAACTTTTTTTATTTTGAAAAAGAAAAAAAATTGGAGGTTTTTCTACACTGCTAATTTATGTGTGTCTGATGACACGAATATGTGCGTATATCTGTCACAGAAAATAAATATTTTTTTCTCTCAAGCCCACATACATATATATACACACGAGAAAGGTTCTTCACACAGAAATATATATGTGTGGATGCGTCCGTGTGCATGTGTGTTTATATATATATATATATATATATATATATATATATATATATATATATATACGCACGAGCGTTATTCGATAAAAATAAAAATTTCAGAACTTTTAAACTCTGCATCATTTGGTTCATCGTAAAAATTATTTTAATTTCACGGAAATGTTTGTTTGAAAGTTATTCAAAATGGGAACACATCAAATGGTATTCCAGCCTTAAACTGAGGTCTGTTATCAAATTTTTGGTGATTGAAAAGTCTAAACCATATGAAATCAATAGAAGAATGTGTACGGAGAAGCAGGTTTTAGTTAAAATTAAGTTTACAAGTGAGGTAAACGTAGTCTTACTACTCCGAACTTGAGTTGAAAAGACAGCACATGATGTGAAAACACACTGACTCTCATGTAAAGTTTCAATCATAGCGGTCAGTAAAGAAGGTCATGCTGACAGTCTTCTGGAACATGAAAGGACCTATCAGTATTGGTTTGCTGGAAAAAAACATGACACTGTAAACATTATTTTTTACAGCCAAATTCCTGAGGAAAATTCACCTTATTTATAGAATAATGGAATAACCCTCATTTGTGTGTGTGTGTGTGTGTGTGTGTGTGTGTGTGTGTGTGTGTGTGTGTGTGTGTGTGTGTGTGTGTGTGTACAGGGTGACAAAAAAAAAACATAACCCATTAACTTTTTTATTAGTTCTACAAAATAAAGCAAAATAATTCTAATTTTGTACACTCAAACTTATGTCTGTGTATGATTATACTATGGTCCCAATTTTTCATGCACAGAATCTTCTTCATATCCTGAAAAAAAGAAAAGGCTAGAATTAAATTTATGAATTTCAGTCAAAAATATATGGGTTCTGTTTTTTTTGGGGTCAGCCTGTATATACATATATATGACTGTGTAGTAATATCTACCGAGAGATTGACCGATATCTCTTTCTACTACGCTAGTTCCCACGCAATCAAGTCTCAAGTGATTAGAAACAACTTAATAACTATTAATTAAAAATATTCAAAAAATTTATCAATTCAAAACTTAAGAATTTGATACTTCTAAATTTTTTAATTTGGCTTTAGGGATTTTCAAACGTTGGCAACGCTGACAAATGAAATGGAACAAAATGCCGACATTTAAGAACATAGGTTTCTATTACGCTTGTTAAGATACCACTGTTACTACATTTTTTTTTTAAAATCAGCCGAAAAAAGTGAGAGAACTGTAAGCTATTCTGTATATCAGGATTACATTGATTTGTTCGAAGTTATCTTTAAGCCTATTATTCAAAAGACTTCTCGGATCTTTTTTAACGTAAATCAGATTTTATTTTAGATTTCGTCATTTCTGTGTACAAGCTCTCTAATAGCACTTACAATTTTTTTATATTACAGTAATTCTAAGCTGCGTCTGTGTTAATACGATGGTAGGGATAAACCTCCAGGACACTGACTAAACGCATGGAGGAAAAACTAAATGGGAATAATACAAGAATGCTGCCTGCTGTTTTAAATAAATCCTAGATGCAATACAAAACACAAAAAACCAGCTGTACTACCACTTACTTCCCATCACACAAAACATCCAACTAAGGTCAACAGGATATGCAGGGAACTGATGGAGAGAGAAACTTATAAGTAACATTCTCCAGTGGACTTCAAGACATGGACACACCAGCGTTGGCTAACCAGCAAAGACATCAGCTCTGTGCGGACACAGGATGCTGTCTAGAGGACCTATCTGAAATGATATATGATAGAGATAGATAGCAAGAGAGAATCCGGAAATCCGGTGTTATCAGCTCGATTTCCTTTGTGTATATATATGTTAATATTTTTTGATACGTGAAATAATAGGAAAAGAACTTTTAAAAGCGTATTTGTATTTAAAATGTATAAAATATTTTAAAAATGATCTAAAATATCTTAAAACCATTCTAAAAAAGAGGTCCCTTTGTTTCGTCTACGTCTCATCAGAGAATTTTTTTAGCGTACAACTAATACACGAGCAGTTCAAGACGAATTATGGACAGCAGCAATAGGAGGGGACAAAAACGTAAAATGTCTCCAAGAGAAATGGTATTAGTAAAATTAAGTTCCCTTTCATCAGGTGGATTGGAAAACAGGATAGGTGTACAAAACAATTTTTGTTTGCAGAGTTATGGTTTGAATTTGTTGATTAACAGAGCTTCCAATATAAATAGGTGGAATTCGTTGTTGCTAGACTCGAGGAGCGAGAACATAGATTTATTATAGGCGCACGGGCAGCTATAATTGGCCAATAGAGCAATGGCAGATGAACTTTGATTGCTCGGTACTATGGATTGGGTTAGGGTATTATTGCGTATGTGAGAAGGTATGTGTTGATATACCCTAATATCTGACCGTTGAGCTGTGCACCCGATATTGCTAACATCACATTTGCATACTAATATGTAAATTAGGAAACTTTTCTGATAAACTGGCACGGCATCTTTGAGTTTAGAAAGGAACAACATATCGGATTTAGGACTACGTGCAACTTAACCTTTTTAGGATTGTTTTAAAATATTTTAGATCTTTTTCGAACTATTTTATACAGTTTAGATATAAACACTCTTTTAAAGGCTCTTTTCTAATATATGTGTATATATATATGGTGGTGTATGTGTTGATGTGTGTGTATGTGTATATCTTTCTATGTGTGAGGAAGGAACTAGAAATTGTTTAAAGACGTAATTGCAAATCAAAAATGTGTTCAAACGCTGGTCAGTAGAGCATAATAAAACCCAAAGTTTATCAATATCTGACCTCTTTTTATATTAGACTCATAACTAAAAGCTGTCATATATCAAGTCAGATACAATAATCAAATGAAACTCAAGACTAACTATTAGTTACTTGACTAAAATAAAATATTGATTGATTTAAATTGCATATCAACCTGTCTAAGGTTAGAAAATTTTGTACATTGTATGTTTATATTCACATTTTCTGCACACGGTTATATGATATCAAGTATTCCCACTGATACAAATCATTTACATACACTATGACCTGAAGTGACATTACCTATTAGGGTCCCTTCTGTGGGTCAAATCGATCAGTTTGAAAATTATTCGTATTGAGTAAAAAAAAACTTTAAGAAACCACAACAAAAAATGTAAACTTGAACATACAGCAAACGTGGTTCCATAACCACCAGGCATAAAATAACCCTAGACGGGTTGACATACCGTTAAAATCAATCAACTAATCACTTTCAAACAGAATGAGATCGGACCCTAACAGCTACTACTGTTCCCGGTCAGAGTGGTTCTGGGAGTAATGGCAATGAATGAGTACTACACGTTCCCCATACCTTCAGAACTGAAGTTTCACCACTAGATGCAGTTTAGTGAAATACCCAGGACATCCCTTTGCGACGGGGGAGCTTACGTCTCTGCAGTGGGTGCAGTTAACATATTCTAAGCTCCGCCAAAATAAAAACAGGTGAGTTCATACTTTATCATTATATATATATATATATATATATATATATATATAGGGAGAGAAGGAGAGAGTTTACTACCCTACTTTTTTCTGATCGCTTTCATAAGCCAAAGAACCTTTTTCCCGTATAAAGGTTTATTTAATGAATACCCTAATCACTAATCCTGCATTCTTTTGGAATCCATAACAAAACACCACTATCAATTAATAAGTAAAGTTGGCGACTGTAGTCGAGGGTTACCCAAAGGCTCCCTTTTCAGTAGCTACTACACCGAGGTGTTGAGGAGGGCGCTATTCCTTTCCCTGGATTGCTTCATTTTACCCTTGATACGAACCTCATATTACTGAGTGTTAAGAAAGGAGGTATCAAGTACCATTTTTTAAGTCTTTGGTATGACTCGAGCTGGGATTGAACACCGGTCTCCCGGACAATTGGCGAACACACTACCCACTAGGAACAAATCGAAGTTTGAAAATAAATGCTTGTAGGTCTCACAAGTTGTTCTCTATTATTATTCCGCCCGTGATAGAACTGCGCGCAAAAATCAACCTCTTAGGAAACTGCACAAAAAATATAAATATGAACTTATATTGAACGCAATTTCCTCACCTCAAGGTAAAAAATAACTCTAGACGAGTTGACTCGCTGTTGAAAATCAATCAATCTTTTTAAATCTTGGATAAACGAACTGAATAAACCAGATGACAATATAACAGATTTGGTAGCTAAAAAAAATCGTAATCAAGAAGATATAGAAAAGTGACGAACAAGCGGGAAAAAGGGTTAGAACAAGAAAGAAAGAAACAAACAAACAAAGAAACAAAGATGTACAAAGAGAAATACTGAGAAACAAAATACCAGAAATGCAGTGGGAGGAGCTGGGAGATTAACACTGCCATGTGTAAACCACTGATGCATAAAACTGTCTCAAATCCGAACCACTTCTTCTTGACAATCCAAATAGTTTTGTGCTGCTCTGAACAAAAAAATTGCTTGACTGACACCGTGCTGAGAGAATGAAATTACACCAACGTCTCCACGTTGGATTTAGTGACCAATTTAACTTAATGCCCGTGTTTTTAAGTGAAAAGAAGAAAATGGGATTGTATTTAAAAGATGCAGATTATACTGTTGATCAGTTAGGATTTGTTTTGTGAATATATCACAGTCAATGTCGAGTAAGCATTTTTTTTTTAATTACAAAAGAATAAAAATAAATAAAGGCAGAGAGAACTTAATCTAAGACACGGATTACCAAACAAAACGGAATATAAAGTAACGTCATAGGCATTGGGAGAATTACACAATGCAATTACATAATTGTTAGAAATACATGATGCAATTATATAACCGTTAGAAATACATGATGCAATTACATAACCGTTAGAAATACATGATGCAATTACATAATCGTTAGAAATACACGAAGTAATTACATAATTGTTAGAATTACATGATGTGATTACATAATCGTTAGAAGTATACGCAATTACATAACTGTTAGAAAATGAAAGCCCAGGAGTTGTCGGTTTTTAAATCGGGGACTAAATATTGACGGAAGTAAACACTTGAGATTTTTAAGAATTGGATCACCTTGTGAAAATGAAACACACAGGCTGCAAGGTATTCATTTAGGTATCTATAAAGGGTGTCGCAGTTTTTAGACATACTGGTGCTGTGAAAGAAATAAGGAGGATCTCATTAGCGACTTTTTCCTTAAGACTCCTACATATGGACACACTCACGGAGGCGCTTGTGATGTTATGGCTACCGTCGTGGGAAATCGAAACGACGAACCGAATTCGAATAATGAATTAGGCTTTTTGAGATTGACGGCAACTACACAAGAATGCTGCGAGCAATATTGAACAAGTCCTGGAGGTAGCACCCGACAAAGCAGCAGCTATAAGGCCACCTACCACCCATCACGAAAACTATCCAAATTAGACAAACCAGGCATGCGAGACACTGCTGGAGAAGTAGGGACGAACTCATAAGTGACGTACTCCAGTGGACCCCTTCACATGGTCGAACAAAGGCAGGACAATCAGCTAGAACCTACATACAGCGGCTCTGTGCCGATATGGGATGTAGCTCTGAAGACCTGCCGGAAGCAATGGATGATAGAGAAGGGTGGCGAGAAAGGGTCAGAGAGATCCGTGCTGTTGGCGTGACATGATGATGATGATGAAAATTATGCATCCTAATATTCTCCCTCCAACTATGGACAGATAGTTGGACGCTTTGACCTTGTGCTGTATAACCGAATCCATATTGTATCGGTATACGAATATATCCAAATTAGTTGTTGTTGCAGAGTTCTTTGACTGTTCACCCGAAGGTCTCCAAATGTACTACTTATTGTCTCCAGAGTACTGAGATCTCTATCTCTGAAGTATTGCGATTACTGCTATGGAGATTCCAATGGTGTACTGCTTTAACCAGCTGTAAATAAATAGTCATAGACCAGTTTACCTACTAATGAAGAAAGTTATAATAAGCTAGTCCACAACACCTTGGTATTGAAACTGGTCTAGGAGAAGGATATCTCTGAATTCAAACTCCGCTTTAGTTCTCGCTCACCTGGAGGCTTGCACGGAACGCCTTGCCCCTTGCTGACTGGGCTTTCAAAGTGGGCTTGGCAGTCATGCCCGATTGCCTCTGCAGCGGCAATTGCTTCGAAGAGACGGCTTTACATGCCTTCTGCTACTGCCCGTTTTGGAGTCACATCGGGAGTGGACGACCTGCATCGATCCCAAACAGCTCTTGCAGCTCAATGTTGGTTACGTCGGGGACAATGTTGATCCTCCGTATTGAGGTGAGAAGCGTGTATTTATTTTTGAGAGTTTCTCTCCCACCCCACCCCCACATCATTGTCATTTTGTATATATGCATTCATTGTAAACAAATCATTCATTTCAGCTTGGTTTTTTGTAGGTTCTCATTGAGCGAATGTGGTATTTTGGGGAATGTTGCGCGCTTGTCGATGTATGGTTGTTTTATTGTATTGTGTGCCTGGAACGGCGAATGTGGCTAACTAGGGCCCCTTAGAAAATGTAGTCAAGCATGAACGCTCTCATTTCCCACCCCCACAAAACATTTGGGGTTTCATGCTCCCCTAAAATTTTTTAATTGTATTTTTTCAATTCAAGGAAATAAACTGTTAAACTTCGTTTAAAAAACAGACGTTGTGTCACTTCCTGATCGTGTGGAGGTGTTGGTAAATACGTACACACGGACACACCAGTGTTAGCAGACCAGTAAAAACTTTTCATAACCTCTGTGCGGACAAAGCAATGACCGATAGGGAAGGATGGCGAGATTGAGTCAACAGAATCCGTACAGTCGGCACACCTTGATGATAATAATGATGATATAATCTGGTTTCGATTTTTAATTTTTTGCGGTATAGTTGATATTTAATAAGCTTTTTAAACTTTTGTTGCCATTATCTAACAATGATGATTATATTGAAATTGATTTACGAGAAAAGTGGCCAAGTGTTAAATTTTGTCAATCAGAGTAAGTAACCATAATACTAAGTATATACTGACTGTTTTTAATTGCTTATTTTTGATGTGCTAAAATTAATTGTAGTTATCAACAAGTAGCTTATATACAAGCGAAGAATAGAATAACGAACTAGATTCTTTAGTTTTGGTTAGGCAACCCGTCAATGAGAAGGATAACTCAAATTCAATTCAAACCAGCTGTATTCTGATTTTAAAAAATTATCTTGTGTCAAGTCCGTGGCGGCAGGTTTGAGTAAATTCCGATCAAAATATTGTACTAAGTGCAGGATAGAATTCACTACAGTTGAATTTGAAAGGCTAACTTACCATCCTCTACTCTAAGCTAAATATCAAGATATTAAGCAGGCGTATATTCCAGTTATTTCCTAAGCTTAGCTTAGAACGACATGACATCATTGCAGTAAGGTACCCATGAGGACAGAACTCACGACACTAACGAAATGATTTACGAGACAAGCTTGTTAATTACCGTCTCGCAGCGGTAGTCGTAAAAATCTAATGAAGAAGCATCAGTTTCCATTCATATTTTGCAGTGAAAAGTGAAAGAGCAAAATGGTTTGTATATTAGCTGCGAAAAAAGTAAAGAGAATAAATATTCACGGTTTATTAGAAATTCATTTGACCGAACATCCTTTAAGAGACGAACCGTTCAACCATAAGATCCTTCTGCCCACTAGGTAGCACATCCCCATTGCACTTACATGTGTTAGGTCGGGATCAATCCCTAATGATTGAGACGCCCTAAAGAGAAATGCTGAATGAAGTGTACAATTTTTATGTTCGCATGACGGGTCTTCTAGTAAATCTAGGCCTTGTGTCACATCCTACACACACTGGGAGGCAGTTAAATATGTGTTTACTCGACCCCTCAGCAATGGAGAGGATGTGACACTCGGTCAATTTTTGAATGGGATAAAGCTAGTTTGAAGTTTTCCTTCTCCTAGACTGGTCGCCTATCTAAGACTAAAGGTTTGCCCTAATATTTACCAAAAATTGAATGAAAAAGACATGGATTCATGCCTTTTCTAAAGGCATTAGCGTAAAGTGAAACGCAAGCTCTGATTCTGTTTCTTAGAACGATAACTGTTACGCTACGACAGTTAAATAACGCTTTTTAGAAGGTGGATACTAAAAATGTTTACCTGAAAAGTTCTGGTCCAATGAAGAAGTCTTTTTAATGATGTACTATATGTGTTGAACATCCGGAAGAATATGTGAAATAGAAGCGAAAAAGTGATGATCATAAAGTATCGAGACTTAAGCTTTACTTAGCAAGATAAAACTTAACAATGAATTAAACATTAATTTTCTCAAAAATAGTCCCCTGGCTTTAAACACATTTATTACAGTGAATTTCCCATTGCTAGAAGCACTCGTGAAATTGATTGAAGGTTCTCGTAGTGTCGTGGCTAAAGTGCCGTACAGTAACAACGTTTTAAGCAAGTTCGAACCCTAGTCGCACTATTACATCCACTAACGAAAAGCATTAATCTCCCTATCCTCCATGTTAGGGGTTAAATAGTACCCCTACTGTTCTTTCACAAGGATAGCTTAAGAATTGAATAACCCACGAAGGTTGATATGACATTAAACCAAAAAAAAAAACATCTTTTGCTGTGATGTAAAGCTGTCTTTAATGCGGTTTAGCTTCGTTTTTGGTTTTATTGTTTAATGGCATATCAACTTACATGGGTTATTTAATGCTAAAGACACCCTTGTAGAAGAACTGAAGTGATGCTATTTAACCAATGGATGGAGGTTGAGATAAAGGAGTTCATACCTTTCCCAAGAGTATTAGTCCGAAAGTGAACGTAGTAGCGCGACTGGAGTTCGAATTCACTGACTACCATGTCGCTGTCCAGCACGTTAGCCACCATGATACGGGGTCATCCTCTCTACACATCTTTCATCAGCTCATTTCTCATGGATAAGCTTCGTTGTTTGAGAATTATGCTAAACGAAAATTTCTCACTAACATCGCTGTCGCCACGACTTAAACGCAATACCCACACCGTTTAATTCTGATAATATCAACAATTTTGAAGTGCTTGTGATGTAATGGTTATCGTCGTAAGAAATGGACACAGCAACACGAGTTCAAACCCTGGACGAGCCTGATTGCATTTCCCATAGCACTAATACCCTTGGGAAAGGTATGAATCCAATTATTCTCCCTCCAGCTATGGGTAAATAGTAGGGCAGACTAGGCTCTTCAGCCTTGGCGAGGCAACTAGTCTAGGAGAAGGAAAACTCTGAATTCAAACCTGTTAAACTCTGCTTAAAAATTGACCTTGTGTCATATCCTGCCCGAGCAGAGGGTTTGGGTAAATATGATAATATCAACAATTTAGTCAACATAAAAATTCAATCGATGAATAACAGTGAATGTAATTTTTCCGCAAATAAAAATCTAATAACATGCCTCTATTTTCTGAGTAGACTCATTTTTGCTAGACAGTCGCTTGGTTGCTATTTGTAACGAGGCAGGAAAGATATTGGTTGCAGGCAAAAAGTTTCAACATCAACAATCATACACCATCATGCACCTCTGACGTTGCAGGTCAACATGATAAAATAGGAAGCAGTATTTTTGCTACGATTCTATTATAAACTTGACATGGACAACTATTTCTTATAGATGACAAAAAGATAAAGTTAATTGATTTGACTAGGTGACAAAAATTATATTAAGTTGCTTTGTTTAATGCGCTAATTACTTCTGGGTGACTTTTATTAGATTAAGGTGAGATTGAAACAAGAGCACCCACTTCTGCGTCTTGATTCTCCCTGGGTTCTTGAGGCCGACGAAATCTTTAGTCTGACAAAAACCATGATACTAATTGTGTAATACCGATTTTTATATTACATTTAAACAATCGTGTTTTCTATAGTGTCATTATCTTTATATGAATGCTCGGCATATTGTTTATATTTTCATTTTCATTAGGTTTTACTGATTTTTTTTTTTTTTTGCTATGTGCACGCGCGTACACACACACACACACACACAGACGCGCGCACACTAAGTATGAACGGTGCTACACATTAGTTATATTTTTTTACAATTTAATTAACTTCAAGTAATATTCTTATTCTGCGTAAATTTAATTCTATAAAAACAATTCAAAATCTAATGAACCACATTATGGAAATATTCTAAGAATATAATAGGTGTTGCAAATGTAACGGCACAATGAATACAAATAGTATAAACTATACTGAGTAAATATTTATTTCCGGATGTTTGATATAGTAATTTACAAAGCTCTTTGCTTCGATGTGGCACAAGGCCAAATGAATGGGGCGCCCAATGAGACTCGAACTCACTCGTGAGAAACATTGCTTAACAACCTAGTTGCCTAACGACTTAAGCGTACGAACAAAACCCGATCTTTAAGTGAGGACTGACTACTGTATCTTTTTACCAAACCCCTGCGCCACAGGTAGGATGAGACAAAAGGTCAGCTTTTAAATGGAGTAATGCTGGTTTATATTCAGAGTTTTCCTCTCCCTAAACTGATTGCCTAACCAAGGCTAAAGAACCCAGTATGCCTTACTATATACCCATAGCTGAGAGTGGAGGGACAAATTAATTTATTCCTTTCTCAAATGCATGAACGCGAAATTAAAATGCACACAATATCATCCAGGATTTCAACTCGGTTCATGATTCCATTTCCTACGACGATAACCGTAACGCTAACTTTTTGTATGTATTAATCAAACAAAAAATTGCCCAGTCAGCTGAGGCTGTAGAATACACTGACTGCACCTCTGCAGAAGGGTAAGACCCCCCCCTAACGAGTGTCCTGGATATAACACTAAACAATCTGATGGTGAGGTTCCAGCAGTGCTGGAGCTTTGGGGAATGCGGAGTACCCCTTCATTACCATAGCTCCCAGGTCCACTCTGGCCCGGAGTGGTAGCACCTGATAGGGCCCTATTTATGGGTTAAATAGAACTAACAGCATACTTATGTTAAATGAATTGAGTAAACTGAATAGCTTGAAATAGAAACGTTTTTGACAATTAAACCGTACTTACACTTAGACTGTGTGCTTATGCTTAACTGAATTATTTGAAATAGAACTGTTTTTTGACATTACAACTGTATTTACACTTAACTGAATTATTACATATAACTGCTTAAATAGTTTGAAATGGAAATGTTTTTGACAAATAAACTGTGTACTTACGCTAAACTGAACCGTTTTCAATAGAACAGATTATTTACATAAAAATGGACTTGGCGTTAAATAACCTACAAAGGTTGATATGCCATAAAACCAAACAAACCAAACCAAAATAGAACTGCTTTGACATTGGAACTACGTACTAGTTCTGAACTGAATTGTTCGAAATAGAACTGTTTTGTACGTCTAAAATGTGTACTTATGCTAAACTGAATTATCTGAAATAAAACTGTTTGACATTTAACTCTGTGTATTACCCAGTTAACCGAGGCTGTAGAATACTCTAACTGCACCTCTGCAGAAGGGTAAAAACCCCTATCGAGTGTCCTGGATATAACACAAAACAATCTGATGGTAAGGTTCCAGCAGTGCTAGAGCTTTGGGGAATGCGGAGTACCCCTTCATTACCATAGCTCCCAGGTCCACTCTGGCCCGGAGTGGTAGCACCTAATAGCCCTTATCTATGGGTTAAATAGAACTAACAGCATAATTATGCTAAAATGAATTGTTTGAGTAAACTGAATAGCTTGAAGTAGAAATGTTTTTTGACAATTAAACAGTACTTACATTTAAAGTGTGTGTTTATGATGAACTGAATTATTCGAAATAGAACTGTTTTTCGACATTACAACTGTATTTACACTTAACTGAATTGTTACATATAACTGCTTAAATACTTTGAAATGGAAATGTTTTTGACAATTTACTTATGCTAAACTGAATTTACATAAAAATGGATTTGGCGTTAAATAACCTACAAAGGTTGATATGCCATTAAACCCAACAAACCAACCAATCAAACAAAAAAGGCCAGAAAAACTAATATTTTCCTATTTAAGTTTTGTGACGCACTTTTTTCTTAAATCTTAGTGATTTGATAGTAGCAAAGAGAATAGAATATGAAACGGCGGGGTTTTTTGTTAAACAGTTAAGTCGTAATCGACCTTATAGTTGTGTATATTAGTAATCCATTATTTGTATATTTGGAGAGAGTGAGAGTGCACTGAGTACATTCTTTCAAAGTCTAGAGTTTCTCTTCTGAGTGAAATTCTTCTCTAATTCCTTCTCAGGCGAAAATTATTTCCCTTAGATTTGAAATTCCACCTCTAAGTGACAAGTGGCTATCAATTGAGGCTCATTGCTCTACATGTGCTTCTCGTTCAACGAAATATAAACATTAACTTATAACGCTGGGTTTAAAATTGTCGTGATAAGCTACAAAAGTAGGAATAATATCACGTCAAGCCCCCGACAACCAACACATTTATATACAAGATTGAGTCAGAAGTTTGGCAATATTTTGGTAACATAAAGCTCAATACGGTTACTCCGGATACTTTTACTAAATTTGTGAAGATGACGAAACACACTGGACTGTGAGATGCTGAGCTCGCTTCGAATGCAACTCACCGGGTTTATCTCTGTGTTTTTGGAACACAGCCTCGGAATCCACGGTTTTAGGCCTTCCTGACTTTGTCGAGCGAAATTTCCTTCAACCATCTGGTAACTGTACTGTGATCAATTGCTCCTTCATCTTTCACACAACTAATAATTTCACTTACTACCGCAGCGTTAAGAGCCAGTTCGAACTTGCGAACCATAAGTTCCCGAATTAGGGTGTCCTCGTGGTGTAATGGTTAAAGCGATGAACTGCGGAATCGTAGTACGCGAGTTCGTACTCCAGTCGCGCTATTATGTTCACTTTCGGGCAAATACCCTTGGGAAAGGTACGAACCCCCTTATTCTCCCTCCAGCTATGGGTAAATAGTAGGACGGACTAGGTTCTTCAGCCTTGTTGAGGCAACTAGTCTAGGAGAAGGAAAACTCTGAATTCAAACCTGTTAAACTCCGCTTAAAAATTGACCTTGTGTCATATCCTGCCCGAGCGGAGGGGTTGGTAAATAGTACCATAAGTTCCCGTTGAACGTTCAACTGTGCGACCTTCAAATCACGAACAGAAAAAAGCAATGCACTGCTTGTTAATGCACTAACTACCACCAAACTACCAACCACATTGGGTACCTTACAAACTAACACTTAGCAAACTATTGCGGAACTTTTGACTAACCCTGGTATTATTAACACTTTCCATGCTGAATGGCTTTAATTAACGTTTTCATTGTTTTACCTATTCAGGTCAAAACAACAAGGATCACGTAACAACACCCTTTTTTGAAATTTACCCTTTTTCTTCATCTTGTCCTCAATACACTGTTGTTACTTATATACGTTTTTGCAACAATGATATTTAATCTTTGGGGAATAATCATTTTGTTTTTATTCTTTGTCTACACACGTCAGCAAAAAGAATAAATAAGAAAAAAAAATGGTGCCGAATGTTTTAATCGCTTCGTTGCGATTCCGATATTTTAAAGACTTTTCTTATTTGTTTATTTAAAAACGTCAAATGTATTTTCAACAGAATTGTTGTCGGCGTACAGAATTTGCTATCATGGGTCTTTGGGTTCAAAATGCCAAATTATGACTAAAAGAGAATGAGAGATAGATAGAGAGAAAGAGAAAGAACAAAAAAAGGAACTGGGTGTCGTATGAGTGTCGGATTAAGAATTTCATATCCTTCAATCCCTTATGACAGATTAAAATAATAATAATAATAATAATAATAACAATAATAATAATAATACTAGAGCCAGTAAACTGGAGCTGAAGAATATACCGATTGCATCTCTGCAGAGGGGTAAGATCCCTCCCAATGAATGTCATGGTATGATACTAAACAATCTGATGGTGAGGCTCCAGTAATTCTGGAGCTTTGGGAAATGCGGAGTACCCCTTTATTGCTATCGCTCCCAGGTCCATTCTGGCCCGGAGTGATAGGTTCCTATCTTTGGGTTAAATAGAACTAAACTGTGTGCTTATGCTAAACTGAATTATTTGAAATAGAACTGTTTTTACATTTAACTGGGTGTAAATAAATGACTTATGTTTAATAGAATTGTTAATGATGCATAACAATACTTGGAACCATTTAACTTTGTTGACTAAACTGAATAGCTTGAAATAGCAATGTTTTTGACATTCAGACCGTGTAATTATGCTAAACTGAATTGTTTGAAATAGAACTGTTTACATGTATAAAAATGGATTTGGCATTAAATAACCTACAATGGTTGATATGCCATAAAACCAAATCAAACCAATAATAATAATAATAATAATGTTCTGCAAATTGCCTTTTTTAAGACATTGCTTTGTAGGTGGTAATTGTGGTGGTGTTGTTTTGGTATCGGCGAGAAAAAATAAACACTTATTTTGCTAATATTTTCAAACATATACAGAGACAAGGATTTCCCATAGAAGGATTGTTTAGCGTCATGAAACAAAAGCAATGGCCGCCAATTTCGAAAACTGCTCTATTTATAATTTGTATTCACCTAGTGTTACAATAATACACGTCTTGGATGAAAAAATGACAAGCGGAAGAACCCAGGTTGGCCACGATAACAAAAAATAATGTAGATTCACGTTTTATCAAACGAAAATCCATTATGTTTGATTACCGTACGAATTTTTTGAGTCCTGTCTTTTTCATTTTATTCCCCAAAAGTCCAGTCACTGCACGAAGAAGAAGAAGGTCAAGAGCGATATAACTACGACATGATGATATATATATCGAGAAAAATTGAAAAACAAAGATTATATATATTTGTTATTAGATCATTAAACATGCAACACTGATCTAACACTCGATATCATCTTTTCGAAAGTCCTGATGATGATGTATTAAAACCGAAATGTTATAGCGTCGATTTTTTTCAAAGTAAATTCTTCATTTTTGATTACTTTGTTTTTAAATTTTTCTCTATACTGTCGGATTCTTATCCTTTATTTATATATATATATATATATATATATATATATATATCTTTAAGAAAAAACAAAAACCGGTCACATTAGAATTATAAATTTATTTCCATCCTGTTATGGGTTTTGATATAAATCAAAAACACCAAAAAAAAAAACTAACAGGACTTCTTCAGATATTATTGATAAAATAATTCAGAATAGACACAGGAAAGAAGGGTGGGAGGGCATAGAAGAGAGGCGAAGATTTATTCCTCATTTATCCCACTTCCGTTTTTTTTTTTTTTTAATTTATTGCCGGTTGGGATTATAGTAAATTAATTTTTATTTTTTTTATTTTTTTAAATTCTAAATACTAAATACATTTTGATATAATGTTCACTGTTGAATTTTTTTTTGTGGGGGTTGTCCTGATGGAATTACTCCCAACTCCGGTTTAACTGGACCGAATAAAACTATATATATATATATATATATATATATATATATATATATATATATATATATATATGAAAGTATTTCTGCCCAGTCGGTTGGAGCTGTAGAATACATCGACTGCATCCCTGCAGAGGGAAAAGGCTCCCTCTACTAGTATCCTGAATGTGGCATCAAACTATTTGATAGTGAAGCTCTAGTCGTGGAGCTTTGGGGAATGCGGAGTATCCCTTCATTGCCATTGCTCCCAGGTCTACTCTAGCCCGGAATGATACCACCTGATAAGGTCCTATCTAAGGGTCAAAGAGAACTTTTAACATTTAAACTGTGTACAAACAAAAATGTTCAATTGAATTGCTTGAAATAGACCTTTTTGATCTTTTATATGTGCGTAAACAAATGACTAATGTTTAATTGAATTATTAGTGATACATTGTAATGTTGGGAACCGTTTACCTGTATGCAAACGAATGAATAGTGGTCAACATAATAATTAGTGTTAAATAGCAATATTCGTAACCAATTCACTGTGTGCAAACAAATAATTAATAGTAAATAGAGTTATTCGTGTCAGATATAAAATACTAGAAACCATCTATGTGAGTCAAAAAAGGCTGTCTTTTTAAAAAATATTATCAACAAAACGTGTTTACAAATCATATATTTAATATATACGTATAAAGAGGATTTGGCATTGAATAACCTACAACGGCTGATATGCCATCAAACCCAACCAAGCGAAACCAAATATTTTAAAATATAATTATTTACAAATCATATCTAAATGGATACAAACAAATGACTGACGTTAAATTTTTACTGTTATGTAGCAATACTTGGAATTATTCAACTGTGTGAAAAAAATGAAGTCAGACCAGTTTAAAAATGTTACCGACAAAATGTGTTTAAAAATCATATATTTTTCATAGAAACAGGATTTGGCATTAGATAACCTACAATGGTTGATATGTCATCATACCCAACCAAATCAAACCTCAAATATTTTTTACTCTTTCAAAAATAGAAGCATCAACTGCTGTTACAAACGGATTCATAAATTATTTCGTAAATAATAATTTTTATGCCATAATATTTTTCGACTGAATACTTTCCGTGTTGTAATCAGTTGTAATTTCCTGAGTTTAAAATAGTAAAAGAATCCCCTTGTCGAACACACTAACAAGAGGTATTCTGCGTGATGATTAGTAACTTTTTCTTGAAACCCATTCGCTATTCAAATCAATTCAATTTTCAAATAGCATACAGTTACTGCGTACTTGTAAATAATAAATATCCACTGCATCTTTAAGTTAGTTGTAAACAGTCTATTAGTGATAGGTAGAGTATAGTCGTGGTAAAAGCCAGTATTTTCATTAGTGATTTAATAATTTTGGTAAAATTCAATATTTCCATTGCTAATTTAATAATTGACGTAAAAGCCAGTAGTTCAATAGCCAATTTGATGTTCGTGGTAAAAAAACAGAATTTCAACAGCTGATTTCTTTGTTTAAGTAAGAGCCACTAATTCAACTGCTGATTTTTTAAGCAAGCAGACCTTTGGAATATTGACACAGCGCAGTACTAAGCTACGAATGGCAAATATCTATAACTACAGGGTGCCTGCAACGGTTAACAACCTAATCCCGAGAGCAATTCCTAGTTTAGTGGGGTTAATCTTTACTTGGTGTCGACTATCGTGGACATACACCAGTATGTTTAGTAAATTACTTACCCTGATCTGCAAATGCATATTTAAAAAAAGAAAGTAACGATTAATGCTTGTTATTTATTATCGCATTTTCAACTACTTATTTTTTTCTGTCCGGTGGGAATATTAACAATGTCCTGATACTACACACACGGGAAGACCAACATAGGAAAGGTATATAAAAAACATTAAGTTATTTTATAGTCAATCCCATTCAGAAAAAAATTTTCTTTGATAAGAAAGCGCGTATTGAAATTGTTTATACCAGTTTAAACTCTATCGGCTATTTGCTGATTGGAAAGATATTTAGTCTTTTTGCACGAATCAAGTTCCAATATTAGCATTAGTGTATCAATTGCTGTATGAACACTGAATTAATGGAAAGAAAAAATGAGTCGAACTCAAATGAATAATATAACATTTAATGTATAAGAAATAACATTTAATAAATAGATACATATATGAACACATAAAACAAATGTTGCAATAATCAGTAATATTGGGCATCTCGGGTAGTGGTAATTTACTAAGCTTTTTGCTTAGATGTAGCACAAGGCCGCATGAATTGGGCACCCAATGAGAATCGAACTCACTCGTGTAGGTTTGCTAGTCTACCTTGCTAACCATTACACCACCCGAGGTGCCATGGGCATCTCGGGTAGTGTATTGTTTAGAAAGCTTGACTAGCAAACCTACAAGAGTGAGTTCGAGTCTCAATGGGGGCCCCATTTAATCGGCCTTGTGCCACATCGAAGCAAAGAGCTTCGTAAATTACAATACTCAGTAATATATTCCAAATAGATATCTTGTCAACGAACAAAAGGCAATCAAGTATCTTTTTTTCACGTAGAGTTTTGGTCACAAAAAGAGAAAGATTAAAGGGTGGGAATTTTTACATAACCACTGACACCGAACATTGGAAGAAACGCCAACAATTAATTTTCTCTCCCTACTCATGTTTCTAAGGATATTATTGAATAACTATTCCAAGAAGATTTAACCAAAGCTTTTTTTTCTTTGTTTTTTCAGTTCAGCAGTCAAATATTTTAAACTTTGTTCAATAAATAATCTTTATCTACCTTTCTTATTGAACTCGGGTTTACGACTAATCAATATATATATTTTTAAATGAAAACTAATAAATTTTATCGATAACACCAAGAAATCAACATATATAAACTGTAATGTGTATTTAAATATCAACAGTGCGTTTCAACATTTAATGCAAGTCTCACTATATATATACGAGGTGCATGCGATAAGTTTCCAGACATTTTTCGTATGGACACTTTTATTGATAGTACACACATGAAACTCAAGTCCCCTTCGAAGTTATCTCCTCCGGATGCAATGCACTTGTTGTACCGTTCCAACAACTTCTGGAATACCCCATGGAAGTCCTCTTGTGTGAGCGTTTCAATGACCTTCGTCACAGCCTCTTTCATTTCCTCAATTGTCTCATAACCACAGCCTCTGAGCTTAGGGAATAACCAAAAGTCACAGGGAGCAAGGTCTGGACTATAGGGAGGCTGAGGAACTGTCTTGATGCCCATCTTGGTCAAATAGTCTGTGACAAGGATGGAGTTGTGGACTGGTGCATTGTCCTGGTGGAAATGCCATTGACCCGATTTGAAGAGTGGTGGCCTCTTTCCTAGGAATCACTTCCTGAACTCCCTTAAAACCCCAACATAGTAATCCTAACCCTTTGGCCAATCAACTCTGGTGTATTGACTTCCTTACTCCTCCCACACCTCTCATCATCCCTCACAGACTCCGTGCCTTCCTTGAATCTCTTATGCCACTCAAAAACTGATGCTCGATTCATGCAAGATGGTCGAAAAGCAGTCTGAAGCATTCCATACGTTGCTGACTTGATCACATCATGATAGCATACTTAACCAATAATAAGACAAAGAATTTTCAAATGCTTCATGATCTTAAAACAACACTGAAAATAATTAAATTCCTTCAAATAGATCATCGGACAATCATTGAATTTCTTACAAACTCCGATGCATAAAATGCGTGAGCTGACAAAGAAAAACCAAAAATCTCTGAATTTTACTTGATGAATGTAAACTCACTTGAAATCTGATATGTGCAAGCCTCTACTTAAGAGTAGTAAAGGGTTATCTGAAGACATGCTAACTTATATTGAAGTATTTAAGGACATGCATTAAACCAATTGTTCGTTCTACTTTGAAGTCGATTCACCTGGTTAAGCGTGTCAAATGGACCAAACAGCATAATTTCCAAATGTGCAAAACATAACTGGATTTCCAAACTGAAATTTACGGACGATTGCTGGGTGATGTTAAATGGTTCTGACGTTTGGTGAAATGGATCGTGTCTGAAGAAGGAAGACGTTTGCTAGATTGAAGTGTCAACAAAAAGATGGAGTTATTAAGTTTTGGACCGAAATCATCAGCGATGTTGATTGAACGCTGGAAAGTATACAATGGCTTTAAAATGACCTTTTTTACTTACATTGAATTACTAAAGGCTAACGTTGAAAAGGAGACAATTGCATTCAAACGAGAAGCAATTTTCAATCACAACAACGCTTCAGATCATAGTTGTATGTTGAGGTAAGCTAGGGTTTAAGAACAACTGATTAACGATGTGCCCACTATGTTACCCGGATCTAAGCCTTTAGTAATTGAATTCAAAACAGAATTAATCTGATTAAAATTTGACCATGTGTAGAAATACTTATAAGTACGATGCCATTTCGAATTTATTTAAACATTCCCGTCATTTTTATAGCATAGTGTGACGGCAAATTGTCTAAAATCCCAAAACGGGACTTTATTTTCGCACGTATGAAGACGGGGCAGGTTGGCACTTGATCCCCTACAGAATAAGTCCTGTTCAGAGTTCTTCTCTCAGGCATATAAGAACTGGCATATTACGTGAGGGAATAATTTAGGGCCAGACTGACCGCCGCTGGCAAGGGGTCCCAAATTTCACACTATCACACACCCACCAGGCAGCTTTCTTCCTTCCCCGAGATAATGGAAGAGTTGAGCCTATAGGTTTTAGTCGTAATAATATTAATATTGTTGTAGTCGGTAACTCCGGTTTCCCGTGTGATACTTTAGGAATTAATAGGACAGTTCTAAGCAAGATAATGTAAGGCGAATAGAAGCTGAAAGGAAAGCATGAAATAATAACATAGACCACATGGTAAAATGAAAATACATAGGTTCTTTACTACGGTTATATATATATATATACGTTCAGAGTGTCAAAACATATAATGGGATAGTCCATGAATATAAATGTCTTTTCCTGGCTTTTATCCTTTTTCAAATTGAGAGAGAGAGAGTGGTAAACGAAACTTGAGTATAAAGGAAAAATGTCCTCAAAGTTACTTATCTTATTTTTTTGACGGGGTTCCACTGGAGAATTTTCTTCTTTCACGGGCTACTAGACTTTGTTCTGTTTTTAGTACTGGCTCGAGGGACTCGTGTCTCTCATGTCTCAGTTAATCTTTTGTCTTTAGCCCAGAGTAAAATGGCTATGGTCCGTCTGCCACGAGCTTTGCTCAAAAAACTGCCTTCTTACTATTTACTTCTGCTGAGGGGAAGAGAACCCCACTTCCGTTTTGGGGTCCCAGCCAATCATTTGGCTTCTCTCTCTTTCCCCTTCCGATGTCCGGCGACCTGAGGTCACTTAAGTGCGAACATCTGGTCTCCTGTGTGACCCACATTCCTTCCTAACGGTCACTTTTTGACTGCTTGATACTCTAATTCAATACGGGAGGATAGTATCAGTCTTACCTCTTCGTCTCCGTGAGCCATCACGTGACAATAGGTACATAAATTACATTAGTAACAAGAATCCTTTTAGTTTATAAATAAATTGTAATTGTGAAAGTGCATTGTACTTCTAAAAAATAAGAATCACGAATATTTTCCTCTTTTTTGACAACATAAGTAAACTAATATTATAAACAAAACTTAGTCGGGCTGTAACCTTCCATATTTAGCTTAGTCTGACACAAGGCCAGTTAGAAAGAATGAGACGCAGGAAGACTATTTTGACAAATTGAAAGTTTTTACCTAGTATGAAAATCAGCATTTGAAATCTGGGTCTTTACTTAGGTTCAAATACTCACTAATAGCACATTTTAACTTGCATGATCAAACAGTCATTTGCTTTGCTTTGCGTTATGGAGCATCGAGTGAGAATCGAACCCATTAGCAATAGTCTGCTAGTCTAAAATCTCGCAAGATGCCCCTTGCATACATAGTGATTATTTACTTAATTTAGACCCGAATCAAATGCGAACCCTCTAATAATGGCTCGCCAACCTAACTCGTTAACCATTATACCCCATTTGAAGTCCTTACTCAGATAAAGTTAGCTTATATAATGACATTTATTGATAAAAATCGAAAATAAGCTGGTGTCGCTAAACTGATTTTTCATAGCCTTGTGTTTTTTACTTTGTTCTTCTTCAGAAATATCGACCCATTTGAAATAATTGTTCGCAAAAATAAAAATGTTTCAAAATAATTTTATTCTTATTCCTACCCAACAAAAGTAGGTGAATGCACGAGTAGAAAATGTACAAAACAGGCAGCATTAAGTATTATTCTAAAAGTCATTTAATTAGTTTAAATTAGGTTGGACCAAGGCTAAAAATATTGAGTGCCTGGTGAGAATCAAATATACTAACTATGATCTGCTAACTTAGTTTACTATATGAAGAGCACAAGTATTTTTGAGTAAATTCATATGAATATTAACATTGAATACATTTATAAAACATTTAGTCCAGTAGATGACGAAATGAGACAAATGTAAATGAGGAAATTGTACCTGTCTTCCTTGAAAATCGGCATTTATAATTCAGGCATTTTACCTGGATCCAAACATCATTGTTGCCAGTAAGAATTATACAATTCTCAATTATAAATGCAATGATGTAATTCTTAGTGAGTTAGTAAAGAGAACAGTTGTTATTGATTTCGACTCACACTAGGTGCCCATACTTGTAAATTTTGTAAACTAAGCTAAGCTGGGTAAATAACAACTATCTCAGATACTAAGTAGCCTTCCCCACTACTTTCAAAAACAACTGCATTCATACTGAGGCGCAGAAAAGTTCTTGGCGCAACCATGAAGGGAATTTTTATTTAAATCCTTATTGGTTGTTTTTAAGAGATAAACTTACAAGACACATTCAGGTTAATTGGGCTCGCAATTACAATGACTAGTTGATTTGGCATCACTTGTGCGCGATATGGACCGTTGGCTCAGTGGTAGAGTTTCGGCTCTGCATTCTGTGGTCGCTGGTTTGATCTCTAGTGGGGGAGATCACGGTATACTCTGCTGATGAGACATAATAAGGTCGAAACAGCTGTCCAGCGTTTCCGTATGTCTCGTGCAAGTGTTCGCTGGATTTTCTGGTCTTGGTAATTCAGTTCACAAAATATGTTAACTATGCTGGATTAACTATGCTGTGTAACAGCATGTAACATATATGCTTCAAGTCTTTTCGAGGACATTTTCACGCATCGTTTATGTATATAAATGAAACGATTATTTAATAATGAAATCGTGTGTGTTGGAACAGAGGCTCGATACATCCGAAGCAAATAGACTAATCAGTTCAGAATTCGAAGGAGAAATTTTAAGGTGCGAATTAAACAGTGGTAATGACTTTTTTTTTCTCTTGAGAAAAAAATAGTCTAAATAAACTGAACATCATCAACTACAAGTTTGTTTTTTTTATTATGGAAGATTGGACCTTAAAAATTCATTCAATTATTGTTCAAAATACTCCCCCGGCCTTTTGGCTAGGCTGTCTGTCATTCGTGTCGGATGGGGTATCAACCAATGGCAGATTCGAGGCCGAAAGGCTCCCAACTTCGGTTGGGCCACCCTCGGGTGGGCGAGCTGCAACCTTTGTTCCCTATGTATAGCACTAGACCTTGATGTTTAGTTCAAGCTATAACCCGGCATACGTGCCAGGATCCAAATTTGGATACGTGATACTGCTTGCCTCACTAGACCCACATTTCACTTAGTGATTCGATGAGCAGCACAGACCAGCAGGGTTCGAGTCTCGGCTCTTTCCCAACCTTCACCTCCCCTTTATCCCCTCTTTAATCGGCCTCCGGGTTTTTGACCTTGTGTCAAGTCCTGTCTGGTGGGTGGCAGCGACAAATATCATACTTCCCCGGCTGTTGTATTTGGAAAGGAAAGATAACCGAAATGTATTGCAAATGAATTAACAACAAATCAGGAACTTCGTCGTTTTAAGATTGATTTATTAATATTAGTCGACCCGTCTGAGATTATTTCGTTTCAAGAGGTGAGGAAATTGCGTACATTAGAATTTAGATTTTGTTAGAATTTAGATTTTGTAGTTTCGTAAGAGTTTTTTCTTCTCACGGTTATATGATATCAAGTATTGATATTAAACATAAATAATTTTAAATAGATTTATTTGACCAATAGACACTAGCACGAGAATCTTGGAGTGATGGTAATGAAAAGCGTAGTTCGTACTCGTCAGAGCTCCTGTATTAGGGACCTTACTACCAAATTCACTCAGTGTCATATCCAGATCAACCATTTTTTGGAGGTCTTACCACTCTGAAGGGGACACAGCGTATTCTAAACTTCGTCGACTGGCCATTGTGTTCTTTTAAGATGTGCTCATCTCACTTTACTGACAGCAAATATGTTCCATTCATGAAATGGATCATTACATTATCTTACCGTAATCATTTATATATAAGAGTCACTATTTTTCTAGATTCTTCAGCCTAAATTAGAGGTGCGTATAATACACAGAAACTATATAATTAATTTTTTTCAGCAACATGCCACTCTATATTCGAGACGAAATGATTAAAAGTAAGTTATATCTATAGTCCAAACTCATGTTGTTTTACGCAGTTATAGAGAAATATCTATTAACAATATCTATTGTGTGTTTGTTTATAATTTGGCTTCTCTTAATGTGAGCTTATTTTCGCTACAAACTTGTTTCATTTTATGTAAACATATCCGTGAGTTGTCTCTAAATGAACTATAAATATTGTGTTTTAAAACAAATTATAACCTATAGAAATTGTTATTTTTAGTCGTAACGAACCGATAAA
This sequence comes from Sepioteuthis lessoniana, assembly GCA_963585895.1. Taxonomy (NCBI): domain Eukaryota; kingdom Metazoa; phylum Mollusca; class Cephalopoda; order Myopsida; family Loliginidae; genus Sepioteuthis; species Sepioteuthis lessoniana. The sequence goes on along the minus strand of OY757916.1, from coordinate 83,898,759 downwards.
AAGTGAACAAATGCTAAATTCACGTTCAGCTGCTTCAAATTCGAAACAGTAAAAGCGTATTATGCATGATATTTTTTCCAAAATTTTATTGTAGAAAGTTAGGGGTGCATCTTTACATGAGTGCACGTTATGAACAAATAATTAGGTTATAAGAAAAGGAGACTTTGAAAAAAATCGCTAATCCAAATTTTAGTTAAAACTGGGGTCTTCTTTGTTTTTTAAATGAAACTTTTTTTTATTAATAATGTTAACTAGTACTTTTCTTTATCTTTATAAACTTTTTAAAACTAATTTGGTTGGTTTGGGTTTTTTCCTTTAATGGCATATTAACCCACATAAGTAATTTAATGCCAAAGCTATTCTTGTAGATGAAAAGTTGTGGTGCTGGCCATTGACCTAATGAGTTGAGTGTTCGCCATTGGTCCGGGAGACCGGGGTTCCATCCCAGCTCGAGTCATACCAAAGACTCAAAAAGTGGTACTTGATACCTCCTTGTTTAACACTCAGCATAATAAGGTGGGGATCAAGGGTAAAGTGGAGCAATCCAGAGAAAGGACGAGCGCCCTCCCCAACATCTCCGTGTGTTAGCTATTGAAAAGGGAGACTTCGGGTCACCCTCGACAACTATTTAACCCATAACTGGGCTCGAAAGTTAGCAAGTCTGAAAGTCTGAAACTTTTGAAAGTTATGAAACCCTGATCCTTCCAACTCTGTATTAAATAGTATCCCTAATGTCCTTCTAAAGGATGGCTTTGGCATTGAATAAACCATGAAGGTTGATATGCCATAAAACAAACAACAACTAAACCTTAGCTGAAGGGATAAGAGGAACATGCCTTTCCCAAGGGTGATACTCTGAAAGTTGTTAACGTAATAACGCGACTGGAGTTCGAACTCGCTAAGTACGATGTTGCAGTGCAGCAAGTTAGTCTTTACGTTACGGGAACCCCACGGCGGAATTTATTTGAGTTGTTGTTTGTACAAAATTTGAATTGAAAACTAGACTAAAATTTAGTTACAGAGGAAATAGAAATAAATAAATAAAGAAAGAAAGAAAGAAAGAAAGAAAGAAGTAGACGGAATTGTTATTTAAAAAATCTATTTGTGTCATCTTATTTATACATCTTCTGAAAGAATCACTTAATATTCGTTTTTTATGACTAATAATTAGTAAAATAGATAGAAAGCTATGTGTGAACCTTAACTTTCTACAGTACCAAGAAAAGTAACGGAAAATAAGAGTCCCAAACTTGCATTGCACCAATTTTCCATATAAAAGAGGCCGATCTTGAAAATAAGCTTTTACCTTGATTTAAACATTGACTACTGCCATTATTCATAAATATACACACTCCTAATTCACATAGCAATCTCTTAAATTCCTATTTACGCCACAAGGGCTCAGTGTAAGAACCTTGCCCCTCCCTGAGAATTTGATTCACTCTAGTGATAAAAGTTTGCAAGACGAAGTTGATTATTTATTCTCCATAGTTAGGTATATTGATACATACGTGCATCACTGGACAAAAATATAAAACCACCGTCAAAAATGAAGAAAAAGATATTGTTTACAATTTTTGAATTATAAAAATCAGATATATGAAAGATAAGGCATAAAGAGAATTAAATCTAAAATATGAAGAAATTTTAATTCATTTTTTATGTATATTAGCATTTATGCTTAATTTAAAATTTTTGTTTTGTCATGAATATAAGACCAATGAGTAGAACAATAGAATATGAAGGCAAATATTTTCTTTTAATATTTTGTAGATCTACCGTTAGCTTTGATAACCTCAAAAATTCGGCTAGGCCTGCTATTAACTAGTTTCTAAAGTTAAAACGAAGGTATTTTTCCCATGCGTCTAGGGTTGCGTTTTGTGTTTAAAAACTGCTGAGTACTGTTGACCTCCTTCATAAACTTTTGCCACAATCAATCTCCATAAATTTTCTACAGGATTGAGGACTGAATAGCACGCTTGATGGTCAAAAAGTCTTATTTTTTGTTCAAGTAAATACTTTTTTGTTATTGATGCATTGTGGATAGCAGCATTATTTTACTGAAAAATCCATTCTTCTCCACATGGACGACGCCCTTCTTGTACGAAAGATAAATCATTTAGCATCTTCACATAAGCACTTATGTCAAGCACTGACAAATTGTAGTTTAAGTTTTCCTGGAGATGAGAAAGCCACCCCCACCAGATCATAAGATATCTTTCTTTACTACTTGTCGAGTAATTCTCTTCTGGAAAATATTTTGCATACCAGTACTTCTGAAAGTCGTCTGGACCGTCTAAATGGAATTTCTTTTCGTCCTAGAAAACAACTTTTCGCCATTCTTTAGCACTTATGGTTTGATATTGACGAGCATATTCTTGTCGTTTCTCTTTCTGCTTCATAGTTAAACTTGGACGATGAATTCTTTTCTTATGCTTAATTTTTCGTTGTTTAAATGCCTTCTAATTGTTCTAGTACAGCAAGGATCATCAACTAGAGATTTCAATATTTTTGATGTTGACGAAGTTTTCTTTTTTACTTCGTGAAAAATTCTTCTCTTGAATTGTTGCGATAATTTTTCTGGTCGGTTCTATTGTGATCTGAACTTTTCAAGTAATTGTAGATAATAGGTTTACTGCGTCCTAATGCCTTCAAAATTTCCCACTAAGATTATAATTTTTTACAACCTGAATGTTTGGCCGTTTTTAGGATATTCGTTTCTCACTAGGTGCCCCATTTTTTCTGTCCTTATGTCACAACAAACTAAACTTTTTTAATAACTATATACACGTACTAAACGCACACACACACACACACACACACACACACACACACACATATATATATATATATATATATATATATATATATATATATATATTTCAAAACATGGAGTGTAATAGTAAGAAATTAGATTCAGATTTTTTCTTCTCTTAGACCGGTGTCTGCCCACAGCTGGGGAAAGATATGGATTCCAATTTGAAATGACATAAATTATATATATATATATATATATATATATATATATATGTGTGTGTGTGTGTGTGTGTGTGTGTGTGTGTATGCAAACATAGAAACGCGCATAGACGTATACAAAAGCACATAGACACAAATACAAAAGCACATACGCACACACACACACACACATATACATGAACACCAAAACACACATTCATGCATGCACCCACACGTACGCAAATAAGCACACGTACAAACATGTGTGTGTGTGTGTGTGTGTGTGTGTGTGTGTGTGTGTGTGTGTGTGTGTGTGTGTGTGTGTGTGTGTAGCATATACTGTTGTGGATGATAAAGGGTTCAGGGCAAAACGAACTCATTAAATTACTGAAAACAACCGACGTAGGAGGGAAATATAAGTAAACAGAGATGTTCGTATTTGTATAATTTAAATACCAAAATATTTCAAGGCTACATCGTTCGTGAACGTGACAATACCCAACCGATCGATTGTTAACAAAACCTAAGAAAATTTTATTTTCACATTATGTATATTTATAAGAAATCGATTCACCACATTTAAAGCTGTCACTTAGTTATCCGAATAGTTACTTAGTGTTCGTAAGAATGAAAAGCGCCCTAAGTGAATTCAATCCTAATGTATTTCTTGATAAATGTAGCCCAGCGTTAGACTAATAAGTCTATATGAATTAAATCTTGTGAAGAGTGAGACGCATTTTTAGACGAGAATTGTTAAAAAGGTCATCGAGGAAAATTGAATCTGTCCGTTTCTGTTAATATATACAAATAAATGAATATGACAGATTTTATTCCTCACATTTAATAACAGATTATTTTCTTTTCGTAGTCCCTATCACAAGAAGGTCGAATATAATTTATGAATCTCTCTCTCTCTCTCTCTCTCTCTCTTTCTCTCTCTCTTTCTCTCTCTTTCTCTGTGCATTTATCTCTTCTCACACCCACGTAAATATGTGTGTGTGTGTGTGTGTGTGTGTGTCTGTGGGTGTGAACAAAATGTAGGCTTGTCGGGCACAAGACCTTAAATCTAAGCCTCACAAAATTAAAAGAGGTCGGAAATATGAATTTCCTAATTAGCTTACTTCGCAAAGCACATTAGATAGAAAAACATATTAATGTTTATAAACATTTTGTCCTGTTACTTGAACTCAGTTTATGTTTGGTCAATCAGGCGCAAATTATTCTCTCTCTCTCTCTCTCTCTCTCTCTCTCTCTCTCTCTCTCTCTCATTATAATCTTGGTTGAGAATGGTGATAAAGGTGGGAAATTACTTCTTTTTGCATATTTACTTCTACGCATTTACATTCATGAAAAAAGGAAAACATTGTGACGGTTCATTTTGTCTTTTCTTTTTCTGTATGAATGATGAAAATTCCTTATTCTTAGATCTAAATAATACTTATGATGAGTGATGTAATAGCTAAAATACATACATACGAGCATAGATAGATAGATAGATAGATAGTGGAGAAACAAACTGTGATAGAAAGGGTGAAAGAGAGAGAGAGAGAGAGAAACAGAGATAGATAGATAGATAGATAGATAGATAGATAGATAGATAGATAGATTGAGAGAGAGGGGAGAAAGAGTGAGGGGAAGAGACAGAGTTGCACAGATATAAACAAACTGTGATAGAAAGGGTGAAAAAGAGAGAGAGAGAGAGAGAGAAACAGACTTAGATAGATAGATAGATAGATAGATAGATAGATAGATAGATAGATAGGAACAGAGAGGGAGAGAGAAATGGTGGGTGATGAAAAATCTGAGATAGAGAGAGAGGTGGAGGAGGGAGATTAACAGACCGAGATAGATAGATAGATAGATAGATAGATAGATAGACTGGAGAACCGGTGTATTTAGTGGGATTTGATCATAAGCCGGTTTTATGGCATATCAACCGTTGTTGGTTATTTCATGCTAAATCCTATTTTTCCATATGTATCAAATATATGATTTGTAATCATATTTTGTTGGTGTTCCCCAATGGCCCGGAAGACCTGGGTTCAATCTCAGGTCGAGTCATACCAAAGACTTTAAAAATGGTACTTGATACCACCTTGCTTAACACTCAGCATTATAAGGTAGGGTTCAAGGGTAAAGTGGAGCAATCCAGGGAAAGGAGTAGCGCCCTCCCCTACACGTTGGTGTAGTAGCTATCGAAAAGGGAGCCTTCGGGTCACCCTCGACTATGGTCGCTAACTTTACTTTTTTACACAGTTAAATGATCAAATATTTCTATTTCTAACAATTTAATTTAGCTTAAGTCAACAAATTTAAATAGTATTGCTATGTATCACTAACAATTCAATTAAACATAAGTCATTTGTTTGCACTCAGCTTAAACGTCAAACAGTTCTATTTGATCCATAGATAGGACCCTATCAGATGTTACCACTCAAAGTCAGAGAGGAGCTGGGAGTAATGGCAATTAAGGGGTACTCTGCATTCCCGAAAGCTTCTGCATTACTGGAGCCTCACCATCAGATTGTTTAGAGTCATATCCTCGTTAGCATATTTACCAACCCCTCCGCTCGGGCAGGATATGACACAAGGTCAATTTTTAAGCGGAGTTTAACAGGTTTCAATTCAGAGTTTTCCTTCTCCTAGACTAGTTGCCTAACCAAGGCTAAAGAACCTAGTCTGTCCTACTATTTACCCATAGCTGGAGGGAGAATAATTGGATTGATACCTTTCCCAAGGGTATTAGTGCTATGTGAAATGCAATCAGTCTCGTCCAGGATTTGAACTCGTATCGCCGTGTTCATTTCCTACGGCGATAACGGCTACACCACGGGCACCTCCATATCCTCGTTAGAGAATTCCTAACCCTTCTGCAGAGATACAGTGGATGTATTATACAGCCCCGTCCGACTGGCTAAGCAAGACATGATGATGAAAATGAAAATGTAAGAATAACTCCTGCAATTATATATATATATATGTATGTATGTGTGGGAGTGTTGGCATGCATGTGAATGCGCGTACGTGTAGGTATGTCTGCAAACAATTTGCACTGATTCCATAATCACGTATTTTACCATTTAAAAAACAATTTCTTTTGGCGCTATAATGAAACATCAGAAGGTCATCGGTTGTCTACGTAATTTCTAACGTATATTTCAGTATTCAACTCTATACAAATGAAGACAAATCGGAGCCAAAATCTGATAAAGAGTTATCTACCTTTAATATATTAAACGCAGTCAAACGTCAGACTCAGAGTTTTCGTTTCGTCGACAAGAGAACAGCAGGAGCCAACAAAGTCTGCGCAACACCATGCAAACAAGGCAGAGAAGATGAAAAGGAAAGAGTCTTCACGAAAATCTGGAATTGATTGCCAAGGGCGGAGCAAGCAGCCAGGTTAATCATCGCAAGACACCGAGAAGGGGTTATCACCGCAAGGTGTCGCCCGCGATCCTAACAGCATAACAAGCGGCGGGACGCGTGTGAAAAATTAAACACAAAATTTGCGAGAAAGAGAAACTGTTTAAAGATACAGAACTGAGAGAAGGTTGGAAAAGGAAAAGGGAAAGACTTAGAAAGAGAGAGAAAGATAAAGAGACAGGGAGGGTATACTGACAATTTTTTTTTCAAATGATGAATGAGAAAAGGTGAAAAATGGAAATAAAATGTGGATAAAAAAGATTGGATTAATTATAGAAAATTAATTTATCGTTCACAAAAAAGAAGACAAAAAACTATTTTTTCTTGTCTAATATTAGAAAAGGATTTATTTCAAATTCCTTGCAGTATAAATAGAAGGTTAAGAAATATGACATAAAAATGAAAACCAAATTGTTGAAATTAATTTATTCGTATATGTTTACAGATAGTTGGTTGGTTGGACTTAAATGGCATATCACCCTTGTTGGTTATTTAATGCCAAATCTTCTTTGTTCAATATATGCAAGATTTTTCAGTGGATACTTTGTAGGTAGATATTTTTGTTCTTCAAACGAATTGTTAGAATTGTTTTGTTTTTTTGTTTCTTTAGCCATATATCAACTCCTTCTGGGTTATATATGGCCAAAAACTAAAATCTCAACAAGAGAAATAAATAAAACTAGTGTGACAGGAACATAAGAACATCAATGTATAAACTTGGTAAAAATTAAAACAATAAATCATGTAAAAATCATATAAAGATAATTAGAAATATTTTGGTTTGGTTTGATTTGGTTTGGTTTTATAGCAAATCAATCATTGTAGGTTATTTAATGCCAAATCCTCTTCATTCATATTTATCAAATATATATGATTTGTTAGGCCTTTTTTGCACACAGTTAAACGGTTTCAAGTATTGCTTTGTAACAATCACAATTTAATATCAGTCATTTATTTTCACATAGTTTGTTCTATTGAACCCATAGATAGGACTCTATCAGGAGCTACCACTCTGGGCCAGAGTAGGCTTGAGAGCAGTGACAATGAAGAGGTACACCACATTCCCCATATCTCCGAGGCTGGAGCCTCGCCATGAGGTTGTTTAATATCATATCAGAACGCTCGTTGGGGGTCTTACACCAGCAAAGAAGCAGTCGGTGTATTCTACAGTCCCAGACGACTTGGATGCAAAATATTCTCATATTTAGTTAAAAATATATTTTAAAAAAAGTTTTTTGATGGTTGGTTGGTTGGTTGGTTGGTTAGTTGTTTTGGTTTATGACATATCAGCCTTTGCAGGTTATTTAATACCAAATCTATTTTTATACAAATAATCAGTTCTATTTCAAACAATTCAGTTAAGTGTAAGTACAGTTTCAATGTCAAAACAGTTCTATTTTAAACAATACAGTTTACGTTTATTTGGGTTTTACGGCATATCAACCCTTGTAAGTTATTTAATGCCGAATCCATTTTTAAGCATATAAACAGTTTTATTTCCAGGAATTCAGTTAACCATAAGTACACGGTTTAATTGTCAAAATATTTCTATTTTAAACTATTCAGTTTAGTTAAACAGTCCTGATTCAAACAATTTAGTTTAGTATAAGTATAGTTTTTGTTTACACCCTGCTAAATATCAAAATAGTTCTATTACGAACAATTCAATTCAGCGCAGTACAGTTTCAATGCCTAAAACAGTTATATTTCAAACAACTCAGTTTAGCATAAGTACGCTGTTTCAATGTCAAAACAGATCTATTTCAAGCAATTCAGTTTAGCATAAATATGCAGTTTAGTTCTATTTGACCCATTGATAGTGTCCTATCAGGTGCTAACACTCCAGACCAGAGTGAACCTGAGAACGATGGCAGTGAAGGGGTGCTCTGCATTCGCCAAAGCTCCAGCATCATTGGAATCTTACCATCAGATTGCGTTGTGTCATAACAGGACACTCGTTAGGGGGCGTCTTACCCCTCTGCAGAGGTGCAGTCTGTGTATTCTACAGCCCCAGCCAACTGGGCAATATAAAAGAAAGGTATTTAAAAAAAAACATAAACATTGAAATCATAAAATAGCTCTTTCATGGTGTTTATCATATGTTTGTTGGCGGGGGGAGAGAAATCAAAGTATTAAATCATGAAATGCATCACTGGATATAAAGCTTGAGACGTGAAGCAAGAGATAACAGTAATTTTTTATATTTTAATTTTTTTTATTTATTTATAACGGATTTTGTTGATGCAAATCTGATGGAAACATACGCTGAATGCCGATTACTTATAAGCTTTTTAGGTTAAGGTTATTTGGTTTAATGGTATATTTGATGTTTATTAATGCCAAATCCTGGTTATATATATATATATATATATATATATATATATATATATATATATATATATATATATATATATATTAAAATAGGTAGATCCACGAAGAGATTTGCATTTTTGGACAAAAAAAATACAAATCTCTTCGTGCACCTAGCTATTTTAAAATAATTCCACTTTGGACCTACAACAAAAATTTACACACACAGACACACATACACAGACACATACAGACACACAATATATATATATATATATATATATATATATATATATATATATATATATATATATATAATTCGAAAGTGAATATTCTGCACCTAATTTTTTTTTTTTAGATTTAAAGTTAATTTATTTGTACTTAATCAAATGGTTTTAAGTATTTCTATCTAACACAAATAATCCAATTTAATATTATTTATTAGTTTGCACACGAAGAATTTTTTTAAAGTATTTTCAATGCTAATAGTTTTATTTGTTCACAGCTAAATGTTTGAAGCATTGCTATTTCATACAAGTAATTCTATTCAACCTCTTCATTCATATGCTCAGTCACGTGGTTTCTAGTATAGCTATGTAATACCAATAATTCACTTTAACATCACTCATTAATAAGCACACAGTTAGATGGTTGCAAGTATATTTGGTTTGGTTGAGTTTTGCGTCATAATCCTTTTTATACATACATATGATTTGTAAACGCATAGTTTGTAGATAACATTTTTAATCGATCCAGAGGTTATTTGTTTGCATACTGAGAAATAGTTATATGATTTGTATGTGAATATTTGTAAGCAGTCTTATTTTTAAATTAGAAAGAGCTAGTTTGTTTGCTCACAAATATTACTATTGATTGCACACAATTAAATAGTTCCGAATATTCAAACATGAATAGTTCTATTTAGTGTTAATCATTTGTTTTCACTCACTGAAATGGTTTTAAATATTTCTATCCATCATTTTTTTTGGCACACACTTAAATGGTTTCAAACATCACTATGTAACACTAACAATTCAATTTAGTTACACGGTTTAAGAGTTTAGAATACTGCTAATCAACACTAATAATTCTAAATAACATTACTCATTTGTTAGGATACTGTTAAATTGTTCCAAACCTGACCGATAAAATAAAACGCAGTTTCTTCCAGACAGCGGTTGTATCGATACTGCTATATGGATGCACTACATGGACGCTAACTAAACGGCTGGAGAAGAAACTAGACAGTAATTACACAAGAATGTTGAGAGCAGTATTGAACAAGTCCTGGCGACAACACCCCCCAAGACACTAACTATACGGCCACTTGCCTACCATCACGAAAACTATACAAGTTAGACGAGCCAGACACACAGGACACTGCTGGAGAAGCAAGGACGAGCTCATAAGTGATGTACTCCTATGGGCCCCAACATATGGCCAAGCAAAATCAGGACGACCAGCTCGAACATACATACAGCAGCTATCTGAGGACACAGGATGTAACCCTGAAGACCAGCCCAAAGCGATGAATAATAGGGAGAAGTGGCGAGAGAGGGTCATGGATATCCGTGCTGGCGGCATGACATGATGATGATGATGATGATTTATATGTATCGCTAACAATTCAATTAAACATAAGTTATTTGTTAACGCAGTTAAATGGTCAAAACAGTTCTATTTAAACGTTTGTAATTTGTTTGCTCATAATTTAAATGTCAAACAGTTCTATTTGACTCATAGATGAAACCCAATCAGATTCTACGACTCCGGGACAGAGTTGACCTGAGAGCAATGGCAATGAAGGAGTACTCCAAATTGCTCAAAACTCAAGGACTGGAGCCTCACCATCAGACTGTTTAATATTATATCCAGGACATTTGTTGGGTGTTCTTACCCCTCTACAAAGATGCATCGGTGTCTTATTTGGATAGCTTGTGAAATGGGAATTAAGTAACCGAGCAGCTGGTGTTTTAAGGTGTTGCTTTCATGATTTGTTCAAAACAACCTCCTTGGCCAGCCCCCTTTATACTCAGATTTATCAAAACCATAACGCAGTTATAAAAATTCACTTGCTTATTAAACGTATTTATTTTTTGATATCATTTCTTTTGTAAATCCACTCCATCTTTAGATAGATAGATAGATAGATAGATAGATAGATTTGGTGCAGAATAACCATGTTTTTATTAAGGACTATTATTTAATGTCAATCCTGCTCATATAATCTATTCTATTTTCGAAGTGGCCGTGGTGTAATGGTTATCCTCGTAGGAAATGGACACGGCGACACGAGTTCAAATCCTGGACGAGACTGTTTGCATTTCACATAGCACTAATACCCTTGGGAAAGGTATGAATCCAATTATTCTCCCTCCAGCTGTGTGTAAATAGTAGAGCAGACTGGTTCTTCAGCCTTGGTGAGGCAACTAGTCTAAGAGAAGGAAAACTCTGAATTCAAACATGTCAGACTCCGCTTAAAAATTGACCTTGTGTCATATCCTGCCCGAGCGGAGGGGTTGGTAAATATGTATAATCTATTCATATTAATGGAGGGCGCCCTGTGAGTATCGAATTTCACACTATAAGATGAGTTAGTGGAAGGCTGCTCTAGGTTTCGCCGCCTAATATACAAGGTGGAACGATAACATTGTCGCCCTAGAGAAGACGACATTATTCCATTTCCGTTAAATGAAAACCGGTTTTCTTTTTTTATTGCAGACCATCTACTAGTTGGCCAGTTGTGTACAAATCCCAAGAGCGATAGGAGCCTTCTATCATTTCACCTCACATCTTCAAAGTCGGCTTGAAAGTCAACACCAAAATGTACCTGAATGTGCTGAAGAGTGTGGTGATCCCCTGGTGCAATCAGGTGGCCGGTGGTAGACTCTGGGTGTGGCAGTAGGACTCGGCGCCGGCCCACACGTCCAAAGAGACCCAGGCTTGGTTTCAGAAGGAGTGCTACGACTTTGTACCCTTCTCTCACTGGCCCCCTCTTCCCCCGACCTGAACCCGCTGGACTACTTCGTTTGGTCATACGTCGAGAACATCACCAAACATGACCTCCCACAACACCAAAGCCAGCTTGATCGCCGCTATCCTTCGAGTATTCGCCAAGCTCCCGCCGGCGCTTGTGGAAAAGGCATGCTCCCAGTTCCGGATCCGTATCGAGGCGGTGATTGAGGCTGAAGGCGGCTACATTGAATAGATATCAGCTCTACTACATAATCAAGGTACCTGAATTGATTTTTTCGATAAAAGTTTTAAAATAAAGCTGTAGTGTTGTTTTATTTAGGACGACAATTTTATCGTTTCACCCTGTACTTATTCGGATAATCTTGTCTAACACGAAATAGAGCGACCTATTGAAGACTGAACCCAAATCCAAAATTTAGTATTTGATCGATCACAAAATCTAGAGCATTTGCGACTTCACGACACCAGCGAGTGGTATACGAAAATGGTTTAATCACTGTTTTCATTCGAGTGTGTGTGTACGTGTTGTGTGTGTCCGTCGGTTGAGATCATTTTTTCTCTCCGAGTAAAATATTAACTAAATCAGGTTATTCAATTTTCTTTTTTTCAGTATCCTTTATCGACATTTAGTCGTTAGTGGGGGTGTCCTCGTGGTGTAATGGTTAAAGCAATGGACTCCAGAATTGTAGTAAACGAGTTCAAACTCCAGTTGTGCTATTATGTTCACTTTAGGACAGATACCCATAGGAAAGGTATGAACCCCCTTATCCTCCTAGCTATGGGTTAAATAGAACCACTACTGTTCTCCCCACTTTAATCGGCCTTCGGGCTTTTGACCTTGTGTCAAGTCCTGTCTGGTGGGAGGCAGTGACAAATATTATCGACATTTAGTCGTTTAAATGAAAAAAAAAAACAGTTCTCAGTTTTTTGCTTAAGTTACCTTTTACATCGAACAATACTCAGAATAATAAATATATAATTTCACCTGTATTTACAAAACGTTTAATTAGATGTATTTAAATCTGGAAAATATTTCAGCAAGGTGACCCAACACAGCTCGATGGCAAATAAATCTACAGTCTTTGTTGGGTTATTTAATGCTGAAATCCTTACTTTTTTCAAAAAAATCTATAGTTTCAAATAAATATTCCCATTCAATTATAACTTGCAATTAATTATAGTTTCAAGTAACTATTCTTAATACTGCTATGTCGGCTGAGGTTGTAAAATACGTTGATTGCATCACTTCAGAAGGGTAAGACCCCCCACTCCCCACAAAATGAGTGTCCTGATACGACACTAAACTTCATTTGATGGTAAGTCTTCAGTCTTAGAGCTTTGAGTAATGCTGAGTATTCCTTCATTTCCATTACTCTCAGGTCCACTCTGACCTGGATTGGTAGTAACGGTTATGGTCTCACGTATGGGTCAAATAGAATTGTCAAATCATTTTCTAAGGATTATTATAAGTTTTTTGTAATCATACAGCTGTTACTAGATTATTTATATTACAAAGGAAAACTTAATAAAAAGAATTATTAAATTTGAATAGAAATACTGGAAACTATTTATCTGGGTACAAACAAATGAGCTCCAACAACTCGTTTAGAAATAAAGTTATTTTCTTACAATTCGTTTAAAAATCATATATATATATATATGTATATATATATATATATATATGTATATATATATATATATATATATATATATATATATAAGGCGGGGATTTGGCATTAAATAACCCATAAGGGTTGATTCGCCATGTATTATCGACCAACCAACCTATTCTTAATACAAATGATTTTCACACACTTTTATGGTTTCAAGTATTCCTATCTAATACAAATAAGTTGCAAGTAATTAATATAGTTCCTAATCGTTTTAAACCGGTAAAAAAAATTCACACTTCCTAATATCAGTTATTCAAGAGCAGATATAGTTAAAAGTCATTTTCAACATTATCTCATAGAGATCTGTTTGATCCATAGATGAGACCTTAACAAGCACTCCCACAGCGTTTGATTGATTTTATTTTGTTACGTTTTTTAACATTGTAGTCAGTCTTTTTACCAGCAGATTTCAAGTAACTATTCCTGTTTACTACAAATAATAATTTGTTTGTACATGTTCCATGTATTCCAGCTTAGTACTGAATATTTTCAAAGAAATCTCATTTTCCACATCACATTACATTTTTTAAAAATCAAACTTAATTTATTTGTCTATCATAATTATCAGTTTGCACTCCGTCATATGGTATCAAGTATTTCTATCAAATACAGATATATTACACACAATTATATAGTATTCCTATAAAATACAAATATCTTATACTAAATTATATGGTATTAAGATTCATATCAAATACAAATATATTGCACACAATTATATGGTTTCAAGTTTCCTATAAAATACAACTATACTATCCAAAATTACATGGTATTAGGTATTCGTTTCAAGCACAAATATATTAGATACAATTATATGGTTTCAAGTATTTCTACCAAATACGAATTATTTTCAAACAGATCTATTTGACGTATAGCTGAGATCCTACCAATCCGGGACAAAGTGGATCTTAGAGTAATGGCAATAAAGGGGAACATCACACACCTTAGAGCTTCAGAACAAGAGCCTCAGTTTAGTGTCATACCCATTGCTGGATCGTACTTCTCTACAAGGAATGCCTTCGGCGTGTCCTAAATCCCAACGAAAGACCAATACCGTTCCGGGTCAGAGTGAACCTAGAGTAATGGCAACAAAGAGGAGACTCTTCACTCTCCATAACTTCAGATGTTGAGCCTCACCACCGAATAAGTTCTCTGAGCTTCACATCAGGTTGGTTTTCGGTGCTCATTTTATTTGCTTTGTTTTTGTTTTTGTTTTTTGTTTGTTTGTTTGTTATCAGTCTCTATTTTACTCGAGCAGGAAACAGATGGAAGCAAGAACCGATGCTTTAGACTGGCAAATGCATTAACCCTGGCCTGTAATAAAGTGTTTTCACAAGTGTAACAGTAATCATCCCGCCTTTTAAGGAAGGAGTATTGTTTTTCTTCGGTGTGTTTACTTGTCTTTACCTATGTAACTTGACGAAACAACGGTTGCACATGACGGTATGAAACTCTAAGATCTTTTCAACTGTGTCTTGGTTATTCAGTTAAAGTTTATACTTTACTGATAAAAAGTTGGTGTCGAGCTCCACCAAAAATATTTAAAATGATCACTTCGCTTAATTTTCAAAGTGCATATCATGTTATTTACTCAGCTATGCTTAGTCTGGCGTTGTGTGACTTGACTGTACGCATTCCCAAGCGCGTATCAAATACCTCAGTAAATCTACGAAGGCCATTCCGAAAGTAATTCGGTTCAACGAAAACTACAACTGATAGAGCAAACACAATAACACCGTTGGATCGAGCAGATGAAGTCCCTAATGTGTAGTGGCTTACGTACTGGACTCTGACATCGTAGTAAGCAAGTTCGAATTCCAGTCTTGCTATTACGTTCATTTTCGAACTAATACATTTGCGAAATATATGAATCCCCTTATTCTCTCAGTTATAGGTTAAATAGCGCCACTAATCTTCTTCAACAAGGTTGACTTTTGCATTAAATAACCCACGAAGGCTGATATGCCATAAAACAAAGAAAACAAACCGTTGGATAAACAAAGTTTTTCAGTGACAAAATACAATTTTCTAGATCGTCCGTACCATTAGCTATGCATTTTCACTGACAAGAAAAAAAAAAATAGCCTGCGGATCGAACTCATCAACAGATTGCTTCTTGAGTAATGCCTCCAATTTATTTCTATGGGAACTGCAACAGATCCAGAGGACTCAAGAATTGTTGGATACAGTAAGTTCTCGGCTCCTATGCATTTTATCCAGGAATAAACAAGAGTACATGCTACGGTAGCAATATCATTTATCAAGCTCTGCTTTGTTTGCTACAAGCTCAGGAGTAAAGGACACTCGGAGAAATCGAATTCACTAACAATGGTATGCTAGCCTAACTTACTAACTCTTATGCCGTTCAAGTTGTGCTGAAAAATTATTCCCCCCCCCGTCGGTCAGGCTAAGAATAAACTGAATGTATACCCTTTCCCAGTCGGCTGGGGCTGTAGAATACACCCACTACTTCTCTGCAGAGGGGTAAGCCCCCCCCCTCCAACGAACGTCCTGATATGACACTAAAAAATCTGATGGTGAGGTTCCGGTAATGCTAGAGCTTAGGGGGATGCGGAGTACCCATACACTAAACTGAATTGTTTGAAATAGAAGTGTTTATTTGTATAAAAATGGATTTGTCATTAAATAACCAACAAAGGTCGGTATGCCATAAGACCTAAACAAACAAACAGACTGTATCCTTCCTGCAAGAGCGTAAGGACCTCTCAAAAAAGGGTGTCTAGAATAGGATACTAATTGCATCTGATAGTGAGTTTCCGGTTATGGAGATCTGTTAAATGTGGAACACTTCTTCATTGCCACTACTCCCATGTCCACGTTGACACGGAGTGAAAGTACACATTAGGGTCACATTTATGGGTTAAATAGATCTGTTAAAAATGATTTGTATTCTGTACAAATATTTGATACCATATAACTGGAAATTTTTTGTATTAAGAATTGTGATTTGAAGCAATGAGCCATTTGTTTAATGAGTAGAGTGTTCGCCAATGGTTCGGGAGACCGGGGTTCAATCCCAGGTCGAGTCATACCAAAGACTCAAAAAATGGTACTTAATGCCACCTTGCTTAACACAGCATTATAAGGATCGAGGGTAAAGTGGAGCAATCCAGAAAATGGAGTAGCGCCCTTCCCGACACCTCAGTGTGGTAGCTATTGGAAAGGACGCCTTCGGATCACCCTCGACTATGGTCGCCAACTTTACTTTTTATTAATAGATACTTGAAATCATATAAGTACGTGTAAACAAATGACTATTAATAAATAGAAATAATTACTTGAATCGATATGATTATCAGCATTAAAGAGGAATATTTGTGTGGAAAATACTTTTGAGAAAGAACTAAACGAAAAATGTAAATATAGATGTACAATGAACGCAATTTCGAAAACTCTAAGCATAAAATAAACCAGGATTGACATACCGTTAATTTTTTCATTTTTTTTTATTTGAAAAAAACAGTTAGATTGGATTCTAGGGAAACTTGTGATAATTAGATTATCTCCACATAACAGCACACCTACTCGTTCATATTTACTGAACGTATCTTAGTTATAACACATTGATGTACGTTGTGGTCAACTTGTGAGAATAAAACTGTCTTCAGTAGTAACTGATGAGTGAAACACGCTTGCCAAACTATTACAAGAATCCTTGGATTTTTATATAAATCTACACATTCGTTTTTGCTTTTTCATTCGTATATTTGTACATACTCACACACACTTTAAAATGTTTTATTCTGCATTTTACAAAAATACAGCATCGGTCAGGATTTTAGATAAATGTGTTGGTACTTCGGTAAAGCCGCTAGCATAATGGAATCACTTTTTCTTTCCCTATTAAACGCACATGCATGAATTTCAATGACTAGAAAATATTGTAACATAGTTTTTTTTCTGTTTGCTTCTTTTATTTTCTTCTCTCAAACTCTCTCTCTCTCTCTCTCTCTCTCTCTATATATATATATATATATATATATATCCCCATATATCCCCATTCTCTCTCTCTCTCTCTCTCTCTCTCTCTCTCTCTCTCTCTCTCTCTCTCTCTCTCTCTCCCCGTGCACTCTCAACATATTTGTATTTTTCTCCCTGGTTATTTCTCTCCCACCGAGCTTAAGTTTTAACTAAATCCAACTTTTGGTTCATTTGATTTACAGTTAGACTTTCTACAATCGTTCACAGTTTTTGGAAATATGGTTCACGCGCATGGAAAAACATCACTAAATATAGGTTGTAAAAAATCCCTTTACTAGTGGAGCTTAGTTTTTGATGATTGTATCCTCTATTAAGGAGTAAGAGCCTCCCACTAAAAACATAGATGTCCTTGGAGTGACACTAAACTGCATTTTGTACTGAGGCCCTGGATCTCTGGTCAATGTGGTGTGTCCTTTCATTGCTATTATGCCTAGGGCTACTCTTATCAAAAGTGCTCGTACCATCTATAAACTAAATAGTGTGTGTAACTTATTTGTATTAGATATGAATATTTGATATCATATAACTGTGTGCAAAAAGAACCCTTTCGAAATTACAAGAACAAAAGTAAATATATATGTACAATGTACACTGTTCTCGAACCTTTTAGCTAGAATTATCCCTGACAGATTGTCATGCCGTTAAAATCAATCAAACAGTGAACTTTAAATGTTCCAATGGGGGCCTGAATTGATGTTTGACTATCGTTAAAGTCCATATGTTATATGTTTGTTTGGTTGGTTGGTTGGTTTTCATAACCATTCGTCGTTTTTAATGGGCTCATTCGGATTTATGTCTATTGAAATTAATGAATCGAAGCTTGCTGTGATGCCCATCTGAGTAAAGGCCATTAGTAAAAGCATGAAGCCATTTCTCCCTTAAGTTATGGAAAACCAACGGAGCAATTTGACCTCTTTAACCTTGTAAAGGCAACCCATCTTTGTAACTGGTCATGATTGGGGTCAATTCATGGTACTAGAACAGTTCAGACCAGTAAAATCTGTAGAGTTTTGCTGGGAGAGAAGATGGGCACCGCTAAATATGCCCCATCACTTTGTGAGATGCTATCAAGTAAATCTAACCCAGCTTCAATAGGTCATTGGAAACGTCTGCAACTATTTTTTTTTTTCGAATGTTAAATAATTATCCTATTTACCAACCCCTCCGCTCGGGCAGGATATGACACAAGGTCAATTTTTAAGCGCAGTTTAACAGGTTTCAATTCAGAGTTTTCCTTCTCCTAGACTAGTAGCCTTACCAAGGCTGAAGAACCTAGTCTGTCCTACTATTTACCCATAGCTGGAGGGAGAGAATAATTGGATTCATACCTTTCCCAAGGGTATTAGTGCTATGTGAAATACAATCAGTCTCTTCCAGGATTTGAACTCGTGTCGCCGTGTTCATTTCCTACGACGATAACAATTACACCGTGTTAAATAATTATACTCATAACTTTATCAAAATAAGTTTATTGAGCTTTATATTTTGGAATTATATAATGGTGGTGTAATGGTTATCGTCGTAGGAAATGGACACGGCGACACGAGTTCAAAACCCGAACGAGACTGATTGCATTTCACGTAGCACTAATACCCTTGGGAAAGGTATGAATCCAATTATTCCCCCTCCAGCTATGGGTAAATAGTAGGACATACTTGGTTCTTCAGCTTTAGTGAGACAACTAGTCTAAGAGAAGGAAAACTCTGAATTCAAACCAGTTAAACTCCGCTTAAAAATTAACCTTGTGTCATATCCTGCCCGAGCGGAGGGGTTGGTAAATATGATAATTTACCTTTATATACTTATTTTTTCTTGATAAAATGTTCAATGAAGCTTTAAAATAAAAAAAGTTATTTCACATTTAGACTTTTTCTTAGCATCGTTCTCATCTTTATACTCGCTACTATATATATATATATATATATCAGTCACAATATATCCTTGACATTTTCCTTGTAATTGAGTTTTGGTCCGAAAAGAATATTCTGGTACTATCGCCGTTCCTGACTTTCCTAATCTGAGCCTTTGTGAATATTTTCTTTTCCCAAAATAATGGAATAAAATAGATGATATAAAGTAAACTGAGCGATGACAATAATTTCTTCAAATATAAATTTCAAATATATTTTATTATATTAATAACGAAATACAAACAACATTATTTTTTTTTAATTGTGTTATATTTCATGAAAATAATAATAAACACATACAGATTTTCGAATAATTTCCTAATTCCAAACTTCGAACGTCTCTATACAATAAATGTTCAGTGACTGTTTCCATAATGATTACGTCAACAATTCTGTCATCATTTTTAAAATATCATTTTGTATGATCTAAAGAAGCTCTAAAAACTAAATATGTAATAGAATAAATTGTTATTCGCGCTAATGTGTTTATATATATGTATATATATAATATATATATATATATTGTCATCATCGACATTAAGTCGAGTTGATAGAGAGGAGTTCCTTGGTTCTTTTTCGTCATCCATCGCTATCCTCCACCCCTTTTAGCAAGTCTTCTCGACGACATCCAATGTCAACACAGAGCTGATGTATGTATGCCCTTGCTGGTCGGCCAACACTGGTGTGTCCACGTGTAGGAGTCCATAAGAGGAGATCGCTAATGAGTTCGTCTTTACTTTTCTACCAGCGTCCTGTGGATCTTGCTTGTTTTACTTGGATGGTTTTTGAGATGGGAGGTATATATATATATATAATGAGAGAGATTGGGAGAGAGAGATTGAGAGAGATAGAGAGAGAGAGAGAGAGAGAGAGAGAGAGAGAGTGAGTGAGTGAGAGAGAGAGATTGTTATAGATCCAACAAGAGAAAAGTATTATTTAAAAATAAAAATCTGCAAATTATTTCATATTAGAAATCTAGGTTTTTGTTGTTGCTTTTTTTTTCATTATTCAGTGTGTATATATGTCTTTGTGACACATTTTTTGAAAATTTCAGTCCTCATCGGATGATTGAATTATTTGTTGTGTGTTGAATATCTTTATAACAGAACGGGGCTCGTTGATTGTTCTGGTCGCTTTTTATTAAATGTCTGTGGCGGCCCCATTGGAGTTAATTGTCTGTGATTATTTTGGGCTGTTTTTTGTTTATGATCTTCTTTGTTCTTGAAATTCTTTTTCAATTTTACCTCTTCTTATGTCTAATATTAGGATATGTAAAATTTTTGTTACTAATGTGTATGTATGTACATATATATGTATTCTGTGCAGGTGTGGTTGATATACTTATTTGTGGTTGGTATACTTATTTGTATTAGTGCTTTTTTGGTAACTGTTATGTATGTATGCATGTATGTATGTATGTGTATTCATATATATATATATATATAAATATATATATATATATATATATACACACACACACACACATATATATATATATATATATATATATATATATATATATACTTAAGTATCCATACACTCGTACACAATAATTTTGAAAGATATTGAATGGATTTAATGTGTGTGAGAATATATTCATCTCCTTTCATAGATGTTTTTTAAGCTAGTCAGTGAGTATATTTTTTATGTATGTGAGTGTGTGTGCGCATGTCATCAGGGTTTGTTAAATGATGGTTTATAAATATATATATATATATATATATATATGTGTGTGTGTGTGTGTGTGTGTGTGTGTGTGTGTGTGTGTGTGTGTGTGTGTGTAAAACCTTGTAGAAACGTGACCTCATAGAAGAAATATATTAGACTTTTGCCATTTAAATGACTCAAACTTAGAAAATAAAGCACTTTCCAATCCAATTTGCAATTAAATGATATTTTTTTCAATTCTGAACATTAATTTTTAATCATTTATAATATATATAAATATATATATATATATATAGAGAGAGAGAGATAGAGACAGAGATGCACAAAAGAATGAAGAACATATTTCTCAGTAATTATTCATTTTTGATTGTTCTCAACTAGTTTCGACCTAAGGGGAAAGAGTTTTGGGAAGAAAAGGTTTTTAGTTTTTAAAATAGCTTTTAAAAGAGTCAATATTCTACGAAATAAAGCAATTAAAATGAACTGGTCATGTAGCATATACATATGGTGAATGAATACAACATATATATATATATACTTTAGAAAAACAACAAAACCGGTCACATAGGATTATAAATTTATTTCCCTCCTTTTACGCATTTTTGAAATTTCCAAAAACACGAAAAAAATTAACAGGACTTTTTCAGATATTTTAGATAAAAAAAACTAGAATAGACACAGAAAAGTGGGAAGGGATAGAAGAGGGGTGAAGAGTTATCTCCTCATTAAGCCCACTTCCGTTTTAAATTTGATTTAACAGGATGGAAATAGATTTATAATCCTATGTGACCGGTTTGTTGTTTTTCTTAAAGAATTTATTGCTCTGTATTATTGTTACATTGAGCTCTTTACCAGGAAAATTTAAATATTCACTCATGAATAATTTCTTGTCCTGATGGAATTACTCCCAACTCCGGTTTAATTGGACCAAAGAATACTATATATATATATATATATATATATATATATATATATATATATATTAACTGAAGATAACTATTATTTGCTCATTACAACCCCTCATTCTTGCTTAACTCGAAGCTTCTGTGTCTTCTTAGACCGCTATTACATCAAGAAGCTAAAGGGTTCACGAGTCATCTAGTACAGGACATAGAAATATATCATCTTTTTTCAGCATGAGAAATAGAACAAATTAGCTACCTGATCAACTTTGCACAAATATGCCATTCGGCTATTAAATGACATACTTTTACTAAAAGAAATAAAGATTATGCCCGGTACAATCAAATAGGAACTTTTTTTTATAATCATTAAAGTGATTAGAAAAACGACATGCATCCAAGTACACGTAGCTAATTAGGTGACCAATTAGGTTTATGGGATGCTGAAGTACAGTTAACCAGAGAATGCATATGCAAACACGATGACTAAGCCTGTGTTCAAAGGGTAATCTTTCTCATATTCACGAAAATGATGTGATTAACCCTTACTGTGCGGGAACCGAATATCGGACGTGACGTGCATATACACTTGAGACATGGGAACTAAGTTGGCATATCCAAAATATGAGGGGGTGTCTTCGTGGTGTTATGGTTAAAGCGATGGACTGCTGAATAGTAGTACGCGAGTTCGTACTCCAGTCACGCTATTACGTTCACTTTCGGACAAATATCCTTGGGAAAGGTATGAACCCCCTTATCCTCCCAGCTATGAGTTTAATAGTTCTTCTACGAGAATGGCTTTGGCATTAAATAACCTACAAAGGTTGATATGTCTTAAAGAAACCAAACCAAACCAAATTATGGTTTTATCTATATTCACTATTTATCATATTCAGATATACGTTGATTCATACACAATCAAACATTAGCATTTTATGGCATAAATTGTCATATTTGGAATTATCTTTTCCGGAAGAAACCCTTTAAATTTGCCATCAGAATCAGAATAACGGAAGTACAAATCGAAAAAAAAAAATTACCTTCGACCATCTTGTTTTTTTTTTTTTGTGAAATTGAGGTTTCACCTTTTTTCAAAATTCAGAAATGTGCTTCACAAGCTGGTGATGGAACAAGCTAGTTATTAGAAGATTAGTTCTCGGAACGTCTTTCTATTGGCTACTGAAAATAAAATGTGCGTATAGTGTCATATTAAATGTGTAGGATTCCGAAAAGTGGCCCACAATCAAAATCATCGTTACATTAGACATTCGCATACCCGATAAGTAAAATGTTAATTTATTGTCGAAATACTAAGTTTGTTAGTTTTATAAGTGGTGGGGGGGGTTACCACAAAATGTTCAGCTATTCTCTCTCTTCTGGGGGAGGCTTAGAACTTATAGACGCTTTTATATATATATATATATATATATATATATATATATATATATATATATAATTAGCTATATACATATTTGTTGTCAAAATACACCATAGGATCCATTCTATCTATCTATTTATCTATATATATATATATATAGGTTAGTAGTTTAGCACAAATGAAATATGGATTAAAGAAAAGAAAATGATACATTATCTTGATAAACAATATATATACATACATATATATATATATATATATGTCAGTCGGATACCTTACCCGTAAGCTATCGTCAGTATCAGTGTAAGGGAAGGGATTTTTAAATATATATTCATATGTACGCTATCGGCAACCGGACACTTTCCTATCTCTCTTACTGGAATTTCCAGAAGCAGAATTCTACAAAGTTATAAGAAAGTTGAATACTAAGAAATTAATCGCCTCTTGTCTGACGAGAGTATCAAAATCGAAAATTTTGCGACAGGGATAAGAAAGTGAATAATCCTTTTCAACTTTGGGATACAACTTGTTAGCACAGCTTGCTAGCATCGGATCACTTGGATTTTATTGCCAACGTTCGTTCTTTTTTGTATTACTTTTTACGGATATATATATATATATATATATATATATATATATATATATATATATATATATATATAAAGAAAAAAAAGGTTGAGAGGTTACAGTAAAGGTAATGGGACAGCTAATAAGACTTGTAAACATTTCCTATTTAAAAATGTATTATGTAAGATTAATAAATAAGTGACTAGTTTGTTATCCTAAAGGTGATTAAAAACAGGAGTCAATGTTATATTACATAATTTTTTCTCTTCGTTTCAGTTTGACGATAGTACCATTCGGCACATGAAACATATAGTCGCAGGAATAAGAAAATGAGTCATCATATTTTGTCTTTCAACTGCTCTGCTTCCTAGTATCAAAGTATTTTCATTTTATAGCCAAAGTTCGTGTTTCGTATTGCTTCTTATTCTTATATATATTGATCATCCACAGACAGGCTGTTTCGTTCTATCAGAACTCTTCAGTGTGGCTAGACACGCAGGGCGCTCGAAGCCGGGATCGAAACCCATCCAACTTTACGTTAGACTAAATCTCAGACCACTCGGCCAACAAGCGGACTACGTTGGCTAAGGGAATTTTTAAGGTATCTATGTAGCAACAGCAGCAGCGTCCGTTTGTTTACATTTTAATACCCTATCGACTACCAGAGTGCTCAATTCTTTCGAAGAGCTTTGCAATATATATATATATATATATATATATATATATATATATATATATATATATATATATATTAAGTTAGAATAACGTCAAGATCATCGGTGCTTGGCAACTGCGAGTTTCTTGCTTATTCACTGGTCAGACCAACTGTCAGTTAAAAGCACCGTTGAATGTATGTTTTTGCTATGTTATATATATATGTGTGTGTGTGTGTGTGAGTGTGTGAGTTTGTATACTTTTTGATATATATTTTTAATATGTGTGTGTGTGTGTGTGTGTGTGTGTGTGTGTGTGTGTGTGTGTATTTATGATAAAATTCTAGCAAGTTTTGTATTACACCGCCTCATCAGTGTGTGTCCTATTCATTATGAGCATACACTCACGCTCACACTCACATTGATATCACTTGTACAATCACTGCACTTCTACAGTCAATTCACTTTCACTGCACCATTCACATAGCGACTGGCTTCATACGATTATTCTCGAAACATTCACAAGTGCACTGCATTTTCACACTCACTCGACTTGCACATTTACAGCGATCGTACCATCATTTCACTCGATAACTGATGCACTCACAACCCCACAGCATTAGTGAACTTTTTGCACTCACATATTTCCTGTTGTCGTACAATCACTTTACATTTACACTCACTGCTTCACTTGCACACATACTACGCCTGTACGATTACCGAATCTATCTGCAGTCGCTGTATTTGTAATTATACAATCACTGATCTCGAGCATTCTCTACTCTCGTTCATTCACAGCTCATATAAAAAAAATGAATTCGTGTACCCAATGCACTCGAATACTTATTACACTCAATCACTCACTGCACTCCCACTTTCACAGCACTCATACACTCACTGCACTTGCACATGCGCTACACTCACCTATCTTAGAATAATAATAAAAGCTACCGGTAAAACAACCGTTTATTCAAAAATAAATAACTGAACAAATAAATAAATAGTTTATTGAAATTAATAGGTATTTTCAACTTTATTTTTAATAAACTGCTTTTGGGGGTTTATCTTATGCTTTTTTTTTTCAAGAAAACGAGGCAGATTAGCTAACCTCATAAAAAAAGAGGCTACTTTTGTCAAATTGTATTTCACATTACTTCCCTGAAACTTGTTGAAAACGGGAAGGATTTTTTTTTATTTTTTTATTGGTTTCAGTGGGTTGTTGTTGCTGTTGTTGTTGTTGTTATTCTTGTATTCTTTCTGATTTTGTCGATTCAATTTGATGCAGAACTCGTGCAAACAAAGAGACAAACAGTTGGTTGGTTGGTTGGTTGGTAGATTTGTCTTAATATATATTAGTACTTGTTGGTTATTTGATATATATATATATATATATATATATATATATATAATGAAAATAATTCCTATATGGCCACGAGCAAGTTCATGTAAGACATGTTGGAATTATTTTCATAATGTTAGCTCTATTTCATATATAGGGCACTTTATTATGTTTTAGCTTAGGTAATTCTGTCGGTGTTTTTGTTTTTTTTTCTTTTGATTAGACATACGTGCACCTTGATTAATTTTAAGTACCACGTGTTTTTCGTCTTTTGTTTTTTTTACTATTTTTTTTCCTCAGAATCAGTTTGCAGAATTTACAAATTGTACAATCTGAGTTTTTTTCACACCAACAGAATTGTAGACATAGATTAAATATAGAAATTAATATATATATATATATATATATATATATATATATATATATATATATATATATATATATATATATATATATATATATAAGATTCGATTTAATTTGACGAGATTGAATTAGTCAGTTCCAATATAATTACTATCGTGTATATATATACGTATGCTTGCATATATATTGGCAGTATCTCTCACTCTATCTATCTATCTCTCAAAGTATTTGAGAGTAAGTGCATAGAAATGTTTAGTAAATTACATTGTGATGATGTTAGTGCGTTTAAAGAGTTTTCTTTTCTTTTTTGTTAATGTGCATATATTTCAGTTCAACCAGCTAAACGCCCTGCATCTTCGTTGGGAACCTTAGTTTGTCATGTAATTTTAAAAGCTTTCTCCCTTTGTTTCATGACTGCATTATACGTTCCTATTTGTTGTTTCTTTTTTTGGCATATATTTTGCATATTTTAAATTGTACACACACACACACACATGTGCGTATGTGTGCATGTGTGTGTGTTTGTGTGTGTGTGTGTGTATGTATGTGTGTGTGTGTCACCTAGCAATAGAAAATTGTTTTAGTTTTTAAAAGGGGTTAGACAAAAATCACACGATCGTCTTGATATTTTTTGTTTTTTTGTTTTTACAAAGAAAATTTTACAAAATCTTCTCACACTTTGTCCAGTGCAAATTCGAGTGAATATACTAGAGACGAAAAAAAAATTGTTTCAAAAATGATATATTTAAAATAAATTCTTTTTCAATGTGATTTTTTAAAATTTCTTATCTATTTTTCTTAGTTTCTATTTTCTGCCCTTTATTTTTCTCTCGATTTTTTTTTTCCTTTTTTTTTTCCTTTCATTCTTTCAAAATGCTATCATATTATTCATGTTTTTTTTTTTTTCAGATCTGTATTCTCTCTCCTCAACTAAAACTTTGTAGTAAAACATTTTTCACTCCCCTATTCACTCTGCTGTCTATGCTGGGCCCTTTGCAGAACAAATGTAAATTTAGTAATACATCTATCTCTTAATAGATATTTATCTTTGTCTCTTATTGACTTTCACTGTTAATTCTTTTTTAATCAGTGTTATTGCGTACAGGCGCTCAATTGTTTTATTTACTTCACTATCACTATACATCTCTTCATATCCATATCTATCTATCTATCTATCTATCTACACACGCACACACCCCCACACACCCCACACACACACATATATATATATATTCATTCTTTGGGGTTTTATTTCATATCTATGGATCGATATTTTTCTTTTCATATCTATGCATCTCTCCAGCTAGGTTTTCATATCTATCAGAATAGGTATTTCATAACATAGGTCTCTTCATATTTATCTAGCTAATATATCAATCCAGGACATTTTTTATTTATAAATATAAGCCTTTTCACATCAATATATCTATCTATCTATCTATCTATCTATCTATCTATCTATCTATCTATCTATCTATCTGTTGAGTATTCTCTTTTATTAAAACTCTATGCCTTTCTTCCCAACAAAAAATTATCAATGTTTTTTTCCTGCTATATTTGTCATGTTAAAAATAACAGAACAACGCACCCAAAATAGAAAATATTGTACATATTCCATAATAAAAGTGTTAAGAACAGTCTATTTGCGTCTGAGTAGAAACATATGTCTTGTATAATCCAGAAACAGAAACCTCTGTAATAGCGTACAGTAAAATAATAAAATCACTTAATGCAGGAACTGGTCCAGCAATATATATATATATATATATATATATATATATATATATATATGTGTGTGTGTGTGTGTGTGTGTGTGTGTGTGTGTGTGTGTGTGTGTGTGTGTGTGTGTGTGTAATATTATTTCTGATGTCATTGTCTTATTATGCCAGTAGTGCTTGTATTATTTTTAAGCCAATGATCATTCCTTTCTTCTTAGTTTTAAATGCACGACATATATATTGTATTATTTAGAGTTTTTTTTTTTCAGACAAAAATTTGGTAACTAAATCATTAACGATTTCTATATGCTAACCTCTACCTTTATCTACTGGTAAATCAGTTTGGCTCAACTGTAAAAGCTATCTATGGTTATATTAATGCTTCTATTTAAGGATGAAATAGAAGATTCTGAATAGCATTTTTTAATTATCACCGTAATACTAGGGCGACTCAATGGTTGGGTACGAGCTAAGTTGCGGCGCGCATATAACGTGATCTAAGCTTTTCAAGTCGTGGTAAGTACGCGCTTTGTTTGATAGTATTGTGATACTTGGTGCGCGGACACATTGCTCATTGTTTCACTCCATATGTTATTTAAAAACTACCTAGATGAACGTGAAATATATATATTATTACTTAGAACTCGTTGGTAAAATAGATTGTATGCAACGTGATGTCAAACTGAAATATATGTATAATGATAAAGAATCTTACATAAGTGATGTACTCCTATGGACCCCCACATATGACCGAGCAAAAGCAGGACAACTAGCTCGAACATACATACAGCAGCTATGTGAGGATACGGGATGTAGCCTTGAAGACCTGCCGGAGGCGATGAACGATAAAGAGAAGTGGCGAGAGAGGGTCAGGGATATCCGTGCTAGCGGCATGACATGATGATGATGATGATATACGTCGTGCATTCAATAAGTTTCCAGACTTTTTGTACAGGCTTTTAAAATTGCCATAAACACTTGAAAATTCAGTATGTTAATGCAATACATGTTATGAGATGACTGACCAATTTTTATGATTTCAGCTTCAAATGAACTGCTACAACAGGAATTGGAATACACCCTACTAAAGCATGATTGTCACAGCTGGTGAATTTCAAAAATGCATTCTGGACTGGAGGACACTTTAGAAGAACGATATGCAATAAAATTATGTTTTAAACTTGGAAAAAATGCCACAGAAACGTATGGAATGCTTCAGACTGCTTTTCGGCCATCTTGCATGAATCGAGCATCAGTTTTTGAGTGTCATAATAGATTCAAGGAAGGCAAGGAGTCTTTGAGGGATGATGAGAGATGTGGGCGGAGTAAGGAAGTCAATAGACCAGAGTTGATTGGCCAAAGGGTTAGGGTTACGGGTTACTATGTTGAGGTTTTAAGGGAGTTCAGGAAGACATTCCGTCAGAAGAGGCCAGCACTCTTCAAATCGGCCCAGTGGCATTTCCACCAGGACAATGCACCAGACGACAACTCCATCCTTGTCACAGACTATTTGACCAAGATGGGCATCAAGGCAGTTCCTCACCCTCCCTATAGTACAGACCTTGCTCCCTGTGACTTTTGCTTATTCCCTAAGCTCAGAGGCTGTCGATATGGGACAATTGAGGAGATGAAAGAGGCTGTGACGAAGATCATTGACACGCTCACACAAGAGGACTTCCGTGGGGCCTTCGAGAAGTTGTTGGAACGGTAGAACAAGTGCATTGCAGCCGGAGGGGATTACTTCGAAGGGGACTAGAGTTTCATGTGTGTACTATCAATAAAAGTGCCCATACGAAAAAAGTCTGGAAACTTATTTAATGATCCTCGTATATGCCAAGAGTCAATAAGGTCCATGCTATTAGCACGATTTGATAATTTATATACATATTTACCTGACCACTCAGCATGAGCAAGAGTGACACAATATCAATTTAATGCAAAGTTTGGAAGGTTTGAATTGAGTTTTCCTTCTCCTAGATCGGTTGCCATAACGATATTAAAGAGCACAGTCTGCCCTACGTAGCTGAATAGAGGATAGTTAGATGCTTATCTTTACCGCTTTGTTAAATGCAAACAACCTCATCTAGGATTTGATCTTGATTCATCGTGTCCCTTTCTTACTATTCTAACCATTACGCCACTAGCGTATATATGTGTATGTTAACTCTATATCACGTCATAACCATTTCATAGTATCTATATGATAATTAACTGCAGACAAATAAGTAAAATAATCTATAATTATCATTTAATATTCCTCTCTCTCACTCGATGAATTATAATGACCTGGATGAGCGCGAACACAGATTCTACATTATTATTATCATTATTATAATTAACTCATTAGAGTTTTTCACATCACTTTTAGCTGATGGTTTTTCCTTGGAGTTTAAGTGACAGCAAATCTCTTTAAGTCAACAGGACTCTTCTCAGTATTCTGACCATTCTCAATAATGCAGTTGTGTGGATGGTCTCCACTCGTCCTCTAACTTCCAAGTCCCCCAGTCCCTTTAATAATCCTTTAGTTACAGTACCGAAAGCTCCAATCACAATTGGTATAATTTTCACCTTCTTGTTCCATAGTTTTTTTCAATTCTCTTGCAAGGTCAAGGTATTTATCCTTCTTTTCACATTCTTTCAGTTTTATTCTGTGGTCCGCCGGGACAGCAAAGTCGACAATTTTGCAAATTCTCTTTTTTGTTGTTGTTGATTATTATAAGGTCTGGTCTTCATGCCGAGATTAGGTGATCCGTCTGCATGTCAAAGTCCCATAGGAATTTATGTGTGTCATTTTCTAGGACAGATGCTGGGTTGTGCATATACCATTTGTTCGAATGGTCAAATTTCAATTTATTGCACGTGTCCCAGTGGATCACCTTGCCGACTCAGTCGTGTGTAGTCTTTTACTGCTTCTGTGCTAATTTGCGGCATTCGCTTATTATGTGATTGATAGTTTCATCTCTATCAACATAACCTACATTTTGCTATTTTGTTGCGTCTTTTCTATTCTCGCTTTAATATGATTGGTTCTTATGGCGTGGTTTTGTGCTTACGAGTTTTTCCTAGCTAACGCTAGTAGGCTTTAGCTGAAGTGGCAACAAGTCTCCTCAGGTGCTCGTCTGAATATTCTTCTGATTTCAAATTCCTTCAGACCTTTTCCCACGTCTTTAGAGACTGTTCTGCGCGCACTAACTACAGTTGGTATCACAGTCATCCTCATGCCCGTGGTGTAATGGCTATCGTCGCAGGAATTGGACACGGCGACACGAGTTCAAATCCTGGACTAATTGCATTTCACATAGCACTAATACCCTTGGGAAAGGTATGAATCCAATTATTCTCCCCCCAGCTATGGGTAAATAGTAGGACATACTGGGTTCTTCAGCCTTGGTGAGGCAACTAGTCTAAGAGAAGGAAAACTCTGAATTCAAACCTGTTAAACTCCGCTTAAAAAAATTGACCTTGAGTCATATCCTGCCCGAGCGGAGGGGTTGGGTAAATATGATCACAGTCATTCTCATGTTCAACAAGTTTTTAATTATCTGGCAGTGTCCAAGTATTTGTCAGTCTTTTCGTTTTCTTGGATTTTCACTTTGTGCTACCCTTTAAAAGCAAAGACACTAGAAGACATATTTTTTCCTTGTTAATTAACTCTAGGTCTGGTCTTCTGATAGGTGATTCACTTGTATCTCAAAATCTCAGATTTTTTTGCGTCCCATTGTCCAGCATGGATTCTAATTTGTGCCTAAACCATTTGTTAGAAGGGCACCTCTGGTGGTGTAACGGTTAGCAAACTAGACTAGCAAACCTACATGAGTGAGTTCGAGTCTCATTGGGCGCTCCATTCATTCGGCCTTGTGCTATATCGAAGCAAAGAGCTTTGTCATTTACTAAACCATTTGTTAGTATGGTAAAATTTCAACTTCTTGCACAATTCTCAGTAGATCACCTTTCCACCTGGTTATTGCTGTTTTTGATGATGATGATGATGTCACAAAGCGGATAGAAAATTGCTTTACTTTGAAAGAGAAAATATTTGAACGCTGTTGGACTAACAAAAACGATGTCATGATGTTACTTTTTACTGGCTTAAGCTGACATGCAAAAACTGGATCTTTATTATAGGGATTTAACTAAGATAATTCAAGCGAAAAAGAATTTTCATAGCGTTACCAATTTCTCTATTCTATTTTTAAAGATATTTACCACGAAATAATCATTTCAATAATGTGATTAAATCGAAATACAAACTAAGTTTGTTGAGTTAAAAGTATGCAATAAAATATCACCATTAAACGTGTTTATTTTTACTAGTGGATGATTTTCATTGTCATTCTGAAGAATGGCATAATTTCCTTAACAAAAACAGGAGATTTGGGCGTAATATTTTTCTCATAATTCGTTCAGATTGTTGACAGTAACGACCGGTTAGGATTGTCTTGCTTTTGTATAAAAGAAGACAGTCCCAACAGACGAAACTTATCATCTTCCACTGAATGCAAAGCCAGAAATTATGGGGGTGGTGTTTGGTGTATATATCAACATCAGTTTTTCATTTAGAATCACAGGTTTTTTTCAAATTTGAGGGTTGCTGAAAAGTTTTTCACCCAACGAAGATGTGAACGTGCAAGAACTATGAAACTAGTCAAAGTAATCCCTCCACAGTTTTGCAGTTGGTATTTGGTTTTGCGAGTTTTTCTTTTCAATTTTCCAATATGTTTTCATTTTAAAAAAAGTGTTGTAGCAGGAAGAACTTTATTCATTTGTACATTTTGTTAATTGCTGAATTAGGCAGAAAAATCCATAGTCAGTTGTGCGTTCGGTTCACCGTTAAATCCCCCCATACTTTTTGGCATTTTAAATACGTTGTCCAACGCCAGAGTTAAGACCGTTGGACTTTGCCATTGAGCCCGGAGCGTTTTCCGGGGCTAAATATAAGCCAAGGAAAAATGCTCTCTTTCTCTTTTCTCGCCTAGGGACGAAGACATGCAGATCTATTCCTGCATATAACCAAGTCTATTCAGACTACCTACCTTGACTACATTCTACCTGTTTCAGCTTGAGGAAGAGCAAACTTTTAACAAAGACTCCAGAGGTTCTCGAGGAAAATTGTTAATCTCTCCTCCTTGGTTTTGGAATAACTGGACCACTAGTTGTTTGTGTACGATATTTACACAGACTAGACCGACATATTCGTACTGCTCATTACAACCCTGAAGATTCCACTCTTCAACAATTATTGCCGTGAGTCCTGCCAGTTACATTTCTACTCTTTACAGACAGAGGATTCTGCATCCATCTTCATGTAATCAAGAACTTGGACAACTTTCAATTCGGCAAATTACAGTTGAAAGATATTCATTATTCTTCAGCCATTTCAGTGAAAATTCGCCAGCATTAAATCCTGCAGATCACAGTTTGAAGATTCTCATTCATCTTCAGTCTTTTCAGCAAATTTCGCAAGTATTCATCTCGGCACAATTCGATTCGAAATACTTTCGCATCATCTCTAATTGTTCTTGTGATTCTTGCAAACATTTTTGACTTGATTTCTTTCAGCTTGAGAACTTTTCCTTTTTACCTCAAGCAGAAAAATAAAACTTAGAAACTTGATATTTCAGTCTTCCTTTTCATTTCTATGTTCGTAAATATAACGGTAAAGGTGACCAAATCTACATTTACGTTCCGCCTTTATCATTTCTGTGTCATTTCTTCTTGATGGGACCGCGAACTTTTCAACGTTTAGCTCGTAAAAGAATTCGTTTCATCGATGTCTTTGCTAATAAAGATAATTACATTTTTTTCCCCTTTTTTTACAAAGCTTTGAAGTCGGACGTATAGGTCACCCTGTGAACTTCGAACTCACTAGTAATGATTTGCTTGTCTAAATTGCTTACCATTCTACCACGCAAAGCTCTCATTAACTTTTATTGTAATCTGTTCTTGCTTCAACCAATGCTAATGCTGCAAACACTGTCAGGATGTTGATGAGAGTGTGATTACTTTATAAGTAACTCGTTTGTATTAAAATTAGTGACCCTCCTGTTGTGTTAAACTTACAAGAAATATTGAATTAGCAAACTTTTAGGCTTGGTTTGGTTTCTTTGTCTAATGGCATTTCAACTTTCGTGGGTGATTTAAGGCCAAAGCCATCCTTCTAGAAGAACATTAATGATACTATTAAACCCATAGTTCGGAGGATAAGAGGGTTCATACCTTTTCCAAGCGTATTTCTCTGAAAGTGAACGTAATAGCGCGACTGGAGTTCGAACTCGCTTACTACGATTTTCGCCGTTCTGCGTTTTAACCATTACACCGCGGGGTTATTTGGTTAATAAATCTTAAAAATTTACTTGAATATTCATTTATTAGAAGAAATGCTGAAGAGTTCTCAACCACACCAAAAGGTGAACGACCAAAAGTTATGAAACATACATATAATCCAACATATTCATCCTGCTGTTGGCACATCGTTTCTCACGTTTCTTCAACCATTCAAAAAGTAAATATTTTAAAGGTAAAAATCTTGGCTTGGCCTAGATTTTTAAAGGTAAAAATCTTGGCTTGGCCTAGATTTTTTCAGTACCTCCTCTCAGAGTATACTTTGATCATTTCTTTTATTGACGGTTATTTCAATATCTCCAGTCTCTAACGTCAAAGAAAGAGAAATAACATTGTATCTCTGGCTCATATTACGTTTTTTAAATATCAAGATTGTTTTAGACTTTAAAATTTATACATTTTTTAAAATCAAATGCAATTCTATACATGAAAGAAAACTATTGCATCAAATTTGGTGATAAATATACCACTATTTATCTATAGATACAGTTGTATGTTTGTTTGTTCAGATTCGTGTTCTGCATAAAACTGTGTCTGCCAACAACTGCTTTTTTCCCGGATCAAACTATATTTACTTAATCTGTCTGCCATGGGCATGATGTGACACAAGGACAAATTCTTAGACTTCACCCTCAGCTGATATTCGATTGGGATTAGTGAAACAGAAAGTCTCAAAATTGTTTAGAGTACCATTGTTGGAACAACGTGGTGTATTCAATAAGTTTCCAGACTTTTTGTACAGGCATTTAAAATTGTCGAAGACTCTTGAAAATTCAGTATGTTGTTGCTATGAGATGACTGATCAATCTTTAAGATTTCAGGTTCGAATGAACCACTACAGCAGGAATTGGAATACACCCTACTAAAGCCTGATTGTCACAGCTGTTGAATTTCAAAAATGCAATCTGGACTTTGGAAGAACGATATGCAATAAAATTCTGTTTTAAACTTGGAAAAAAAATGCCATGCGATGAAAGCTGGATCTACTGCTATGACCTAGAGACCAAGAGACAGAGTTCCCAAAGGAAGCATGCTGGCTCTCCCAGACCCAAGATGGCCAGACAGAGCAAATCCACCCACAAACTTTTTATGATCCCTTTTTTTGACAGCACTGGCATGATCTACATGCACTGGGTTCCCACTGGAGAGACAGTCAACAAGGAATACTATGTTGAGGTTTTAAGGGAGTTCAGGAAGACATTCCGTCGGAAGAGGCCAGCACTCTTCAAATCGGGTCAGTGGCTTTTCCACCAGGACAATGCACCAGTCCACAACTCCATCCTTGTCACAGACTATTTGACCAAGATGGGCATCAAGACACTTCCTCACTCTCCCTATAATCCAGACCTTGCTCCCTGTGACTATAATTAACGTACGGCGAGAAATATTTTTTACTCTATGCGAGTTTCCACACTAGTTATGACTGTTGACCTTAACCGAAGTCCGAATGAGAGCAAGGCTCTTCAGCTCTCTAAGGCTCTTCTTGGTTTTTTAGATGATCCTAATGGCTAGGTCATTGGTGATTTCAAAAGCATCATTAGCTCTCTAGATCCTTTAATTTCTTTTCTAGTACCTTCGTTATTGTTCCAAGGACTCTGATTTTAATAAGTATACTATTATAGGTATTACGCTTACCTTCACAAATCTTTAGTTCTATAGCAAGATCTTGATATTTACATAGATTTTTGTTTTCCTTTAATTTCTCTCTTTAGTCTGTAATATCATTTCACAGTGCAATTTTTTTACACCAGTTTTAACTGGAGTCATTTTACTGGACTGTAAGTGACAACAAGTCTCCAGGACTCTTCTGAGTATTCTAATCGACGTTAACCATGTTATGGTCTGAATGGTTTCAATTTTTTCTTTGATTTCAAATTCCTCTAGTCTCCTTTTCAAGCCTCTCGAGACTGTTTCAAGCCTACCAATAACAACTGGTATCACAGTCACCTTTGTGTTCCACATCTTTTTCAGATCTATTGCAAGGTCCAAATATTAGTCTATATTTTCACTTTTATTTATTTTCACTCTCTACTCCACCTGAACAGCAAACCACGAGATAGACTCTTCTTTCTTTACCCATCATCACTTGGCCGTTTGAATCTCGAAATCACAAAGAATTATATGCGTATCATCTAGGATGGATTCTGACTTGTGCATTGATTATTTGGTAGTAGGATCAAATTTCAATCTCTACTCCTGCACAATTCCTGAGAAGATCACCTTTCCCATCCATTTATTGATAGTCTTGTACTACATTTGCAGTTTGCCACATTCACTTATGATTTGATAAACTGTTTCATCTCTGTCCCCTTACAACGTACATTTGATGCTCTTTTGCGTATTATCAATTTTCCCCTTGATATGATTGACCCTATGACATTATTTTGTGCTACTATTAAAAGAGATATAGTTTCTCTCTTCAGATTTCCTCCTCTTATCCAGGTCACCTCATTATTATTATCATTATTATTATTGATTTTTCATACTATTAATACCTATTGGTTCGTACAGCAAATAAGTGATAGAAGGTCTCCTTAATAATCCAGGACTCTGATAGATTCAAGTTGCTTTTGGTTTACATTCTATTTTGGTTCTTTCAATCATTCTATATTCCTTCTCTTACGTTCTACATCTCTTAAAATCTCATGTTTTGTTTTTTTTGTTTTATAATCGTTTTTGATTATATATATATATATATATATATTACAAAAACGTATCCCCGACCTCAATATGAAAGAAGTAAAATAAAATTCTCTTGAGGTTATCCTAGCTTAAGAGAAGTGTTATGATATCTACTTTTTGACGCATCTTTCTCTGTCAGCCAACTGGCAGACTCGTAACAACACCAATTGGATGACGCGTAAAGCTGCAATGATTAATGAGATGACAAGTTTTGCCTTTGCCTAGCTCCAAGTCAGGGATGTTCACACTATGAAATGAAGCCATGATCTTTCCTCTAAGATCAGCGAATGAAAATTCTACCTTTCCGATATCTTCAATGCTATGTTAGATTCTCCTGACGAAACTGGACATTTCGAGTATTACCGTCGTGAGTTTTCTACTGTCTTTAATGACTAAAATATTTTTTGTTGTTTTTAGCTTTTGCTTCAGTTTACTACTATAAATAATGATAATGCTACCACATTTTATTATTCTTTCTTCATTTATTTGTTTCCAGATTCTTATCATCAGATTACTCCTTGCAAGTTTTTCACACCAGTGTCAGCAGATGATCTTTCACTAGAGTCTGAGTGACAGCAAAGTCTCCTCAAGTCTTCATGACTCTTTCAGTACTAATCTTAACTAGTTTAGATGGTCTCCGCACATTCTCCGATTTCTAAATCTTCCTGACCTTTACTAAGCCTTCAGGGATAGTTCCAAGCCCACAAAATACAATTGGTATCACAGTCATCTTCATGTTCCATAGTGTTTTTTTTTTGTTCTATAGCAAGGTTCAAATACTTATCTTTCTTTTCTCTTTCTTTTATTTTCATCCTGTGGTCCACTGGGACGGCAAAGTCCACAATTCAACTGGTTCTCCTTTTTTTGTTGTTTTTATTGACTATCCCTATGTCTGGTCGACCTGCCGCGATAAGATATCCTATTTGTCTCTCAAAATCCCGGAGAATTTTGTGCGTCTCAATTCTGGGTTGTGCATGTACCACTTGTTCGTATGGTCATATTTAAATTTCTTGCATAATTGATAATGGATCACCTTCCCTACCCATCATAGTCTTATACTCCTTTTGCGCTGGTTTATTACATTCGTTCATACGACATATCGTTTCGATTTTGCCCACGATATAAATTACACTTGATGTTCTGTTGCGTCTTATCAATTTTTACTTTGAAATTGTTGGTCCTTATTGCGTGGTTTTGTGCTGCTTAAAGAAAATATTTCGTCTCTCACTTAAAGTTTCTCTCTCGTAACCGTGTCCATGTCTTCTTGTGAGAGATTTCGTTATTTTGTCTCTTGAAATATCTATACAGTTGTTTTTCTTCCAATTTCAGTTGCCTAGTTATTGTTATTCTGTTGATCATTGTGTTGTTTGTGTTGTTTCGGATCGTTGTAACTTTCTTTCTTTGTTCTTTTGAATGTTAGTCTTCGAGTTAAGGTATCGATTCATTGACGCTATCTTCAATGCTGTTGAATCCTTTTCCTTTTCTTGGCACCTATAGACTATGTCATCTCACGGATGTAAGGCCTTAACCACCGTCATTAGCTTTCTTGTTCTCTGGTCCCTTTGTTAAAGATCTTCCTTCGTCTACTTCAAGAATGGTCCCGAGTATCTCGCCAAAAGAACAGCCCAGGTGTTTATCCCTTTGAGATTTCTGCTACATCGTTTGGTTTTAGGTAGTTTTTTTACGTTCTCCTCACCAAAAGGACAGCCCAGGTGTTTATCCCTTTGAGATTTCTGCTACATAGTTTGGTTTTGAGTAGTTTTTTTCGTTCTTCTGAGATACTCCTTTTTAATTTTTTTCATCTCCAATTGTTTGATGGTGTTCACTTTCAATATTCACAAGTACACGTAGTTTTCCTTTTCTCCGAGCTTTATAATTCTTTCTTGATTTTGTAGTTCTGTTCTTTCCGAGAATTATCTTTTTCCGTTTCTCATTATCAGCACAGGAAATTTTTCTTTGCCAACGTCCATCCATATATTTTGCCTGTATATTGTTACTATTATTATCTTTCCGAGTTATTTTATTTTCAATCTATGATCCGCTGTAACAGCAAAATCGACTTGATAACAAGTTCATTTTATCTTGTTTTATTACCTAACTCCTTTAGAGTTGGTCACATCAGTGTTAGCTGATGATTCTTCACTGGAGTCTGAGTGACAGCAAGTCTCATCAAGTTTCCAGGACTCGTCTCAGGATTCTGGCCGTTCTTAGCAATGCTGTCGTTTGGATAGTCTCCACCCGTTCGCCAACTTCCAAGTCCTCCAGGCCCTTCAACAATCCTTTAGTTATTGTGCCGAACGCACCAATCACAATTGGCACAATCGTTACTTTCATGTTCCATAGCTTTTGCAATTCTCTAGCAATGTCGTGGTACTTATCCTTCTTTTCACTTTCCTTCAGATTTATTTTGTGGTCCGCCGGTACAGCAAAGTTGACAATTTTGCAGATTCTCTTTTCTTTTGTTGAATATTATGAGGTCTGGTCTTCTGGCCGGGATTAGTTGATCCGTTTTTATGTTAAAGTCCCTTAGGAGTTTATGCGTGTAATTTTCTGGGATAGGTGCTGGGTTGTGCATATACCATTTGTTTGTATGGTCGAATTCAAATTTTCTGCACATGATTTGCTTGTTTTGTTGTTGTTTTTTTTTCTTTTTATCAACAGCTTTAGTTGATGGTCTTTCACTGGAGTCTGAGTCACAATAAATATTTTCTGGTTTCCAGGATTTATCTCAGTATTCTGGCCGATCTAAACAATTGTCTGGTCATCTGGTCTATTTACCTGAGTTCCTTGCATAACCATTTTAATAATGGTCCCGACTATCTTACTGGAGAAACTAATTGTTTATCACTTTGATGAGATTTCTGTTGTAATTAGAGTTTGGTTTCGAGAAGTTTTCTTGTTCGTCTGAGGTACTCTTTTCTGATTTTTTTTCTTTCATCTCTGCTTGTTTACTTATGTCTGTTTCCAGTATTCTCAAGTACTGATTCTTTCCATATTTGGAAATACTATTCTTTCTGCTATTTCTCTTTTTCCTCTTTTCATAATCAGCAAGGCATATTTTTTCGATGCTAAACTCCATTCCCGTATCCTTGTTGTATCTTCTTATTGTTGGTATTAGAATCTTCATTATTATTATTATTATTATTATTAATTTTTCATGTTTTTCTCATCAGTAATAACTAGGAGTTTCACTGAAGGCTGAGTGATTGCAAGTCTCTTCAGCTCTCCATAATACTTCTAAGCATTTTAAGCGATTTTAACAGTGCTGTGGTCGGGACAATCTCAATTCTTCCTCGGATTTCAAGTTCCTAAAGTGTCTTTTTCAAGTTCTTGAGATTTTTTCAAGTAGCCCTCAGGCAAGGTCTGATCGAGATATTTATCAAGTTTTCCGCTTTTCTTTACTTTTACAGTTTGATTTATCTGTTTCTTCTTGCTAATTACAATTAGGTATGATTGAGTGATATCTTTTTATCTCAAAACAACAACTACTCTTTGTAAGTTTTCGCATCACAAGAAATTAGTGGCCCTCATTGTCTCCTTAACCTGTCGTATTCTTCTCAATATTATTGTCAATCTCAACAGTGCTGAGGTCTGGCTTATTTCAATCCTTCCTCGTATTCCCAGTTTTTCCATTTTTTTCTGGGTTGCCTTAAGGGATCCTACTATTATGGGTATTGCTGTCACCTTCAATGTTCCCCAATTTTGGCAGTTTTTGAATTTTTTTTTTTTTTTTCAATTTTCTGGTAAGATTCACGTATTCATCCACTTTTGGCTTTCTTTTAATTTCACTTCCTGATTTGCTGAAAGAGCAAAATTCATTGGCTGATAATTTCTTTTCTTCTTGTTAACTATAACAAGGTTTCCTTCCCGGCCTGCTTTTATTTACCACCCACCAGCGAATTATATATGTCAAATTTCTAAAAATAAGTGTATGCACATTTGTTTTGTATGACCAAAATCTAGTCGATTGCACATTTCGTAATGCATAAGCCACTCAGCCATACCAGCTTTTCTTACTTATTCTGGGCTAGTAATCTGCTTTCACATTTTTATTATTATTATTATTATTGAATACAATGACCGTCTTTGTTTCTTTTTTATGTTTTATTCTCTCTATCATACTCCTTTTTCTTCCCTCTGTTTTTCTTATTATTATTATCTTCTATTTGTCCTCCATATATTCTTCTTTTTTTCTTTTTCTTCTTGAGAGAATGAAAGATATAAGGTCATAAAAATCCTCCGATCTGTCATCAGCCAAAATTCAACGATATCTTATCTTGACAAATACAGCAATACCCAAAACACCGCAATCCATCAATAATTACGAAGACTTCTTTATTTTGCCATCCCCAAAAATGCTCTCGTCTTTCTGTAAAATAAATTTATCACTACTACTTGAACACATGGAAATCCCACAGTTTACTGAATATATACGAATTCTATTATACATGTTTATGAGGTGCCCGTGGTGTAATGGTTATCGTCGCAGCAAATGGACACGGTGACTCGAGTTCAAATCCTGGACAAGAATGATTGCATTTCACATAACACTAATACCCTTGGGAAAGGTATGAATACAATTATTCTCCCTCCAGCTATGGGTAAATAGTAGGACAGACTGGGTTCTTCGGCCTTGGTGAGGCAACTAGTCTAGGAGAAGGAAAACTCTGAAGTCAAAATTGACCTTGTGTTATATCCTGCCCGAGCGGAGGGGTTGGTAAATAGGGTTATACATTTTTAATCGTGAAATGTTTTCTGCCCGACCAAGAAGAGAATGACCTAAAGTACATGATATTGCACATATTCAACTTGTAGTCAAATACATTTGTTATATAGTTTCTAAGGTTTCTTTAACGCTAAAACCCTTCTTTTTTTTTAATTAAAAAAAGAGCACTTCCTTCTCTTATAGTCGACGAGTTGTTTAGTCATGTTTACAATGCAACAAAATAAACTGGTGAATTAAACAAATAAATTAAACTTCTGAAAAGAACATTTCACTCATTTAAAATGTCATGATAAACTGGATTTATTTATTCATTTTCCTGACTTCACTTAAATATTAAGAAAATATAATTGACTGATTGAATTACGTTCATTTATATTCGAATTTTTTCAGTTGTTTCTTAAGAGCAATTTACACACCGTTATATATTAAGGTTGTCTGGTTGTTTGGGTTTTATGGCATATCAATCTTTGTCGGTTATTTAACGCCAAATCCATTTTTCTGAAAACAGTTATATTTCAAACAATTCAGTTTAGCATAAGTACGCAGTTTAAATGTTAGTACAGTTTAATTGTTAAAAACATTTCTATTTCAAGATAGTCAGTTTAGTCAAGCAGTGCTAATTCAGCTAATTCAGTTAGTATAAGTACAGATTTTGTTTATAAACAGTTAAATGTCAAAACTATTCTATATTAAACAATTCAGTTTGGTTAAGTGCAGTTTCAAAGTCAAAAAACACTTCCATTTCAAATAATTCACTTTAGCAAAAGCACGCAGTTTAAATGTAAGAACAGTTTAATTGTCAAAAACATTTCTATTTCAAGCTATTCAGCTTAATCTAACGATTCAGTTTAGCTACCACGCCGGGCCAGAGGGAACCTGGGAGCAATGGCAATGAAGGGGTACTCCGCATTCCCCAAAGTCCCAGTATCACTGGAACCTCACCATCAAATTGTTTAGAGCCATATCCAGGATACTCATTGGTGGGGGGCTTACTCCTCAGCAGAGGTTCAGTCGATGTATTCTACAACCCCATTATATTTTAAGTATTTCTGTCAAATGCTAATAATTTTTAAACAGATCTATTTAATCAGGGTTGGAGAATACTTGGGATTATTGGCTATTAAATAGGTACCC
The DNA here is from genome assembly GCA_963585895.1 of Sepioteuthis lessoniana. Taxonomy (NCBI): domain Eukaryota; kingdom Metazoa; phylum Mollusca; class Cephalopoda; order Myopsida; family Loliginidae; genus Sepioteuthis; species Sepioteuthis lessoniana. The sequence continues at coordinate 83,856,038 of OY757916.1, read as the reverse complement.
TTTACATTCAAGAGATCCAGAACTGGAGCCTCACTAACACATTCAGTTAAGTGTTGTCCCATGACCAAAACCTTCTGGTGAGGACTTAAACCTCTATAGGGGACACTATCAGTATGTTCTAAGCTTCGCTGACAGTGCGTAAGAATATATGGAAATAAACCGAAGAAGTTGAAAAAAAAGAAAAATTTGATTTTTTAATTGGTATTTATATTGAATGTGACTGTATTTCAGCATGTTGAACAACATCAATCTGATATTTGGTCATGAAATTTTGGTTTATGTATGTTTCATTTCGAAGTATTAATAATTTTTATGCAAATGACTATTATGTTCAGTTAGCGTTCGAATACTGCTTTAATCTTTCAGAAAAGCGGTTGGCTGTGACAGGTGTTGCCGCGAAGGAGCTGATACGCATAAGAATTCATTACGTAACTCGGGAGGCCCGTTGGCCTCGATAATAAAAGTAAATGTTACACTAAACAAAGATTTTACATAGCTTAGTTGCTCATGACGTAACGGTTATCGTCGGAGGAAATAAAGTAAACAACTTGAGACCGAATCCTGGACCAAAATGTGCGGATGAAATAAAACCTTTCAGTTTATATATACATATATATATATATATAAGATAGTCGACCTTAGTCCAAGGCGAACCAGATGCTCCTTTTTTCAAAAGCTACAACATCTAGGTGTAGTACAGGGTGCTGCTCCTTTCCTAGATTGCTCCACTTACCTTTGATCTGTACCTTATAATTCTGAGTGTTAAGCAAGGAGGCATCAAGTATCATTTTTTGTGTCTTTTGTATGATTCGACTTGGAATTGAACCAGGTCTTCAGGACATATCGACAAACACTCTAACTATAATATAACTATAATAACACTCTAACTATGATATATATATATATATATATATATATATATATATATATATATATATATATATATATATATATATATATATATATATATATATATATATATAAATTATATTAAAACTTTCTTATTGGAAAACTTACAGAATTATAACCATATGAGTCTATAATTAAAAATTATCTGATGGTAAGTAAATTGAGAGTTCTCTGTAGGTTGATTTTATTTTTATGTGTATTTCTTTTGAATACACACACACACACACACACACACACACACACATATATATATATATATATATATATGTGTGTGTGTGTGTGTGTGTGTGTGTGTGTGTGTGTGGATACGTACCTTTAGTAACGGTTATAATTGTTAAAAAAGGAAACAATGACCCGGATTTAAATCCTGGTCAAAACGACACGCTAATGCCCGGAGAAAGACATGAATGAGTCATTTATCGCACCAGTTATGGATAAATAATTGGGTTGACTGAGATCTTAAAACCTTAGTAGGGCAACCAGTCTAGGAGTCGAAAACCACTGAATTCTAACTGTACTCTGCTTAAAAATTGATCTTGTGTCTCATTCTAAAAGTGGTAGAAGGATTTGATAAATTCATACGTTTTTATAACAGTGCTAACACACATACACACACACACACACTCACATATATGTACACACACACACATATATATGTATGTGTGTGTGTTGGTGTGTATGAAAATGTGCATTTCCACAATAAGAACCCATATTTTTCTTCTTCAAATTGTATTTAAGTGTAGCCACTTTACAACGTACTTTTACTGATATAAGATAACCGTTCCTTTCTCAGGTTTATGTCTTCTTATCCACCTTTCAAATTGATTATGGGGTTTTGCCTCCAGTTGCTATACGTTTCACTCCTACGTGTATATTTTTTACATTTAATTCTGTTGTTGTTATTATTGTTGTTTTTACTGTTGTTGTTTTTCGAGTAAAACATAAGTTCTTTCGAGTGTTCTGCGCTCAGTGACCCTCTCAGATTATATTAATGTGAAGACAGGGAGGAGAGAGAAAAAGAGAGAGAAAGAAAGAGAATGAGAGAGAGTAAGAGAGAGAGAGAGATCAGCTGAATATCACTTCGACTCTAACGTCTTTGTATTTGATTCACTGTCACCACTTCGACGGTGCACTTTTGGAGAATATGGGTCCTCTTTAGATTACACTAGAAATTTTTTTTTATATAAACTGACATCTCGTGAGTGTTTATACATACATGTCAGAAGATATTATACACTCATGGAAGTAAATGAGACGGACACACGATTCAAGAGATTGGTTTTTAAAAAAAGATACATATATACATACATATGAATATACCTATATTGATAGGGAGATATGAAAACATAGATAGATAGATAGATAGATAGATAGAAACAAGTCATTCTTATATAGTGAGTGTCCTGGCAGCAACACCCCACACGGCGTCAACTGTACGGCCACCTACCACCTATCACGAAAACTATATAAGCTAGACGAATTAGACATGCCGAACACTGCTGGAGAAGCAAAGACGAGATCGTAAGTGATGTGCTCCTGTGGACCCCCGCATATGGCCAATCAAAAGCAGGACGACCAGCTCGAACATTCATACAGCAGCTATGTGATGATACGGGATGTAACCCTGAAGACCTGCCGAAGGCGATGAATGATAGGGAGACGTGGAGACAGAGGGTCAGGGATATCCGTGCTAGCCGCACGTCATGATGATGATGAATCCTGTGCAAATACAGAAGAGCGAGTTGTCATAGCGGTTACGAGAAGGGAAAATCAGATTCAGTGAATCAACTTTGATATTCTGCTGAAGCGGATTATATTCAATTGTTACTTGAAAAAGCCTGACCCTACTTTTCTCTTTTTATCATGTCACAGTGATTGACATTAATGAAACTAGGTGAATAAGCACTTGGGCAAACCTCTCTTACATCACTCCCATATTTTCCCAGACAAAAGCTGCAAAAGCTCTAACATGCATTGTCAAATATGACAGTGATGATTTATAATAAATAGCTGTACTTACTCCTATTACATACGTGTTTTTAAAATAGCCATTGGTATTCATAAAATACTTTGCATCAAAATCTTTCATTTATTTATGCCTAACATGCATGTCACTTTCAAAATCTGTTATTACAAATATTTTCATCATAAAAAAAAACAAAACTTCTAGACATTCTAGTGATGTAGTTCTTCTCTTTCTGGTTTGACATTTTGTTTTGTTGAGAAATCGCAGCCTCTCGTGATTTTCAACTCTGCTCATTGATATAGAGAGCTAGATATGTAAAAAAGTTAGTTTTTAGGTAGATACCGATCTGGGGCATATGAGTTAGTCCCTGTACTTTGTTGTCATTCCAAAACAAATGCAAACTTGAAACTACATACCAAAGGGAAACAGTATGTCACTGGGAACAATGGGAATATATGGGATCATGAATGACTTGTAATCAGTAACCAGGCTGATATCATTCACATAATCTCCAAGATTCATGACTATGTAACCACTTCCATTGCTGTGGCCATTAGAAAAATTAAAGATGCGTTACAACATGATAGGAAAACACACACACAGACATTTATATATATATATATATATATATATATATATATATATATATATATATATATATATATATATATAAAATCATATTTAGATATATATATAAAATCATATTTATATATATATAAAATCATTAGGTAGTACTTGAACTTGTGTAACCGTGTCCATTCCTACGACGATAACCATTACACCACGGGCACCTCCTTAAAAAAATCTAAGAATAACATTATTGTTCATAGATTCGCAGATGTAATTGGATTCTTGAATCTCTCTCACTCACTCTCTCTCTCTCTCTCTCTCTCTCTCTCTCTCTCTCTCTATCTATCTATCTATCTATCTAATTCTTTATCCCACTCTATCGTCCAGAGACCCGGCCTGGTCCTTTGAACTGCATCCGGTGTCCACACAGACCTGAAGTCCCAGCCGGTCAGCCAGCACTGGTGTGTCCATGTGGACAAATCCATAGTAGAACGTCGAACATGAGTTCGTCCTTACTTCTCCAGCAATAGCCTGTGTGTCGTATTTGTCTGTGAGATGGGAGGCTGGTAGCCTTATAACTGCTGTTTTATGGGGTGTTGCATCCAAAAGTGGGTCAAAACAATATGTAACATTCTTGTCTAGTTCTTATCGAGCTTTTTCTCAAAACATTTTGTTAGAATCCTGGTGGTGCAACCATACAGT